>CALNXK010000003.1:7132500-7142500 GCA_942486035.1 Porites lobata
GAATTCTTCAAACAAGCTTGAACTGGCTGCATGAGAAAGAAAAAAAATAAAATGGCCATATCTGTTAAGACATTCTAATGCTGATCTTTCAAAGAATAACTGACATTATTACAGCACATTTGGCCTGCAAATACTATGCCATCAGTTTCTCACAAAAATATATTATAAAATTTATGCTACCCTGTCTTCACATAAAAGAAAAGTTCATGTTCTCTTCCAGGGCTGTGATTAATTTCTTAAGTTCAATGTACCAAAGAAATGAGTAGTAGGCAGGGGATCTGGAATTTTTCATGTCTTGCCAGTTAATTCAATAGGTACATTGTAGTCTAACCAGGTAGTCATATAATACCCGAGCAAGCTCTGTGATACCTCACCAGGGTCCAGTCGTAAACACCTATACATATGATGAGGAACTTAAGATTGAGTGTCAATTTTTCTTTTTCATGCTTTCTTTGGGTTTGAAACTTATGCTCATTGAAACACCCCCTGGCCTGGTTACCCGTGATACCGATTGAGAAAATATCATAAATTAACGCTCACTATACAGCTGGCCCCGGTTGTTCAAACATTGGATAGCACTATCCACCGGATAAATCACTATCCAGCGGGTAAGTATTACAGAAATCAATTATGCAATCCGCTGGATAGTGATTTGTCCGGTGGATAGCACTATCCAATGTTTGAACAACCAGGGCCTGTATGTTAAAGCCTCCATCTAACAACTGTATAAGAAACTCCCCCCCACACACACATACTCACACCCCCGTTATAACACCAACTGGGCCCTGACCTAAATGACAGCCCCATCTTTTAACAGAGAAAAGAGAAAGATGTTCACTCTTTGATCAAGTTACAGCAAGTCACTCTAACTGATACATATAAATAATTATTATATAGATTGCCTCAGTTGCCTCTTGACCTACCTGCAATAACAGGATCCTTTTCTGTTAAGATGCTGACATTTTCTGTCAGCTGTGATAACTCTACAGCACTTGCAGGGGAATAATCCTACAAAATACATCAGGTGAACAAAACAAAAACAGACCAAGTTAAGTGCACAAGTACAGCAATTTTATAACACAACAAGGCTAAGTTAAGTGAAACTTTAGACTTGGGGGTGGCAATTACTGCTTTGTCCTTCTCTCACCACTGGCTAGGATCATTTAACAGCACTTTAAACTTCAACTCCTCAGCCAATTGAGACAGGTTTATACAAGTTTATTTGGGCACGACTATAATATAATGGTGACATTTGCAAGCAGATGTCACAATGTAATATTTTTTTCACACCTAGAACAAAACCAGAACACATACACTTTAACTAGCCAGTACAGTTCTCTGACATGTATGTAACTCTTTTATATCACTTTTCCATTTAAGAAAACCATTCTGTTATTGCACAGGTCTGACGAACGCTTGAGTGAAAAATTAGGGAACTTTAGCACCAGTGACGGCAATGTCAGCAAAAATGTCACTGTTAAAATGAATTTGTGTGTTTTAAACTTTGTCGCGTTGATTCCAATTCACTGAAAACGTCAAATGTAGGCAAGTTCCCCTGGAATTGATTTCTTGGGGACTGGACTCAAGTTTAGAAAGAGAAAGAAAACTTTGTCGTCGATTGTTCTCGTCCTCCATAAAATGTGAAAGTAGACACTTTCATGGCATAGTCGTGCAGGAAAGAAATGTACAAAAAAGTATGCTGTACCTGCAATGTTACTACATTTTGCTCAATAAACCTATTGCTTTTTTTACATTCTCATTGCTGGCATCATCTTCCTTGCTAGACCTTCCCAATTTTTTCAGAGTTTACCCTTTTATAATACCAGTATGTAACAAAGCTTAGAGACATCCACAACACATAAAAGCTACTGCTGTATCCCTGATAACGATAATTACCTCAGCAGCTGGAGCAATGGGCCTACTGGGAGTTAAAGGTTGGCTCAATCCACTGTCCTCCATGAATGACAATGATCCCTGTTAAATAAATAAGTAATACAGGAATCATTTATAACTTTATGCCTTGCTTCATGCTTTGTCAAGTGAAGCAAAACAATGAGTAACTGACCAGACATTAATACTAATTTTTAAACAGACCTTAAAAACAGAAACATTAACACAAGATTTTAAACCAGAAGAGGGTATGAAACTTTAAAAATCATTATTGACAGTTGTAAGTTTAAAGAAAAAAACAGTAAATATATTAATAAAAGTACAAAGTACCAGTGTGGAGTAGGCTGACATTGGCGGCACTCGAGAAGACAGGGGTCCATGTGGAATTCCTTCACTAATGAACGAAATCTCCTACAACAAGAATATACACTCTTCTGTAAACCTGCATGTACAACATCCAACAATAATATAATTCTTAAGGTCTAGAATTAACTTGTGAGACAGTATGCATGTACCCACAAATGGTATAAACACCTTTTTTCCTTCCTTTCTTTCTCACAACAAAATTTTTTTCAGTTCAGTAAAAGAGTTGAGATGATCAATGAGGAACATAACATCTCCAAAATATTAATGTGTTTAGTATTATTTTTAGTATTTACCTGATTAGTAACATCTGTCTCTGCAATTGAAGAAGTACCACTTGGGGTATCTAAATTTAACAAGACAACAAGATTTATCCCATTGGTTCATAATATAAAACTAATTTTGAATAAAAGGGTTTAAATAGAATTTGTCACAGACTGTATCATAAACATAATAAAAAAATGCTGTGTGCATCTGATAATTAACACATGTAAATTACTAACTCTTAATTTAATTTACCTTGTACATCATTACCACACATGTACATGAATAATACAGTGTGTAGCCATACTTACATGCACTGTGCCTGAGTGCTGATATGGGCTGCTGGCGGAGTGGTGTTGGAGTGCCAACAGTCCTTAAAAGTGATGATGCTGTATGTAATGGCTGTCGTGGAGTGGCAATAGCCTCATCCAATAGGTGAAGAGCTGGTTCAGCATTAAGGAATATGAAACATAGCCTTGCAATATTTTCAAGCAATTGTTCCTCTTACCTGTCCAACAGGAGGAGGTTATAAAATTCACGGCAAATTACGAGAATAATAATGATTAGTATGTTATCAATGTACAAACAAATAACACACAATTTGTTATGTAACTTTTTTAGGCATTGGATGAATTTACATCACCAAGAAAGAGAGAGAGAGAGATAATGGTTGTTCAAGGTAATGAACAAAAAAACATGACATACAAAAGTCATGTTAGAGGTCAAAATTAAGTCCAGGTTAAAATTTTTTAACCTAGGTTGATCCTCAATTTCGTTTGTCACGAGACTGAAGAAATTGAGAATCAACCTAGATTAAAAAATTTTCACCTGAATTTAATTCTGACCTGTAACATACACACCTTCAAAACTGTAAAAATAAGGCTAGGCAAACAAAGGAAGAAGAAACCAGCTGACAACACAAACAAGACACAAACAACAAAAAACTCACTCTACCCAGCAAGCAGCTGTTTCTCCACCAGACACTATGCCAAAAAGGGTTTACAATTGCAACTGGTTGAGACACCACTTCTTACAAGATACAGAAACAGAAAACAGTCTGTACATGAACTACTGTTTCAGTTGTAATAAACAAAATTATTTTTTATTGCAACAAGGATACATCTTTTGATATGGCTTCTCCGTTTTAATGTGCTGCTAACATTTTCCTACAACAAGTGATAAAAATAAATCTGTTATTTTGTTACAGTTATGGTGAGTCCTGGGACTTACACATGTATCTTGTGAAAATGCATCGAGTCCAAAACCAGTGAGTTCCAGTTCAAAAAACAATGAATCCTAAATTGAAAATGCTTGAGCTTTTATGCAACCAGACAGTTAATCTAAAGACAGACTCCAAGACTCTGTATTACAGTATACTGAAATTAAGATACATGCATAGTCCTTCTATTTAAAGCATAACAAAGCTAAATGAAATATACATTATTAAACCAGAACCAAAATAACTGCCACAGAAATAACATAAACAGGATATTCTACAAAAACTAATCTTCATATCAAACAACAGTTGTTACTGTTCTCAGCATCCTATGGGATGCATGCAATGAATTAATTTGCATTTTTGAGAATTTTTATGCATCAGGGATGCAGGACACAGAAGTAACAATATCACTGTAAAATGCTATTATTAGTATTTCCTGTCACAGCAACAACAGGAAAACAAAATCTAAATGATGATTTTCCATCATAAAGCTAATGGCAAAAAATTTGTTTACCTCTCTAACTTTCGTTACTTCAGCTGGCATAGGACCAAATATCTGTCTAATGTCTGATCTGTCAACACAAAAATCAAAACATGATAAAATGCCTTTTAATATAAGTTGTACTTCAAAACTTTTCTAAATATTAAAAATTTTAGCCTGCAAACGGCAGACATTTCTCCTCGCTCATCACCGCTGAGGGACTTTTCGCGAGGAGGAATGTCTGCGACTTAGCGACAGAAATTCCATACTGGCGACGTAAATCAATGTTTACTTAATAAATCCGGTAGTCATGGGTTCCAAATGCAAATTTGTCCAATTTTATGTTTCTCCTGGTCAATTTTGGAAAAGTGTTGTGTTCATCTGCAAATGAGCTCTAGCAAAACTCAAATGCTTCTATATTCCACAAATATGGACTGTTTTGTTTTAGGGATTCATAACGTTTACATTTTGACCTTTACCACCTTTTGTCTTTTGTCTGTCATTCGTAAACAATAGCTAGAACAATGAAACTACTCCGTTGACCAATTAGCGCTTCTGACCGGATTCCGGACAGATTTTGCGTCATTAGTATGGAATTTCTGTCGCTGAGTTGCAGACGTTCCTCCTTGCGAGACATAAAACACTCTGTTTGCCTTCTAAACTTTGAATAAACCAAGAGCATTCGAAAACAATTACTGATGCCAAATTTGGGGTGCAAACAGAGTGTACATGAATAATTCATGTATGATTCAATAGTCAGTTTACACCAAAGTGGAACCATATTTAAAAACTGTTTAGATAAAAAACATGGTTTAAAAATAATAATATTTCCTTCATAAAAGCTGTTTACAAATTTTTGTCAACAACAAATAAGCACAAAAAAACCACAAGTGAATTAAATCCTACAACGTATGTGAAAGCCTGTACAGGTAGTTCTTAATTTAAGGTGTGAAAAAACAAGCAACAAAAAAACACACAACTTGTCCTGCAACACTGCGGCAAAATGAGTTGAATAGCGATGCTGCACATTATTTTTACCACCCACATCAAACCTGTCTTGCAATAAATCAAGTTGTTAACAGATTTCAACGTGGGCGATAAAACGCACAGCATCGCTTTGCAGCAGTGTTGCAAAACAAGTTGAATGTTAGGCCCGACTATCAGCCGCTGTCCAGGAAATGAGCACACACTCCTCCCCGAGAGAGCGGCGGAGATCAAGTTTAGTTGCATGTTTTTGTCGCCCATTTTACCAAAGCTTTAACTAAACATGCTTCGTTGGAAGCATGAATAGTGCTTAAGTCAGAAATACAAAATGTACAATATTATTCAAACCTTTGAGATTGCCCTCTAGCTTCTCTTTGTGTGTCTACTGCCTTGTTCATTGCTTCTGGATCAAAATTGTGTCCTTGCTGGGAGTACTAATAATTTAAGAATATGGAAGCAAGTTTCAGAGAAGCATGGAAAACTTCCTTCAAAGAACAGTGCACATACATTTTTGAATACAGTAAAGTGTTAATTTGAAATCTGAAAGAGTGAAAATTGCAAAGGCAAAAGTAAAGAAATGTTTTATGGGGAAGTATTTCAATCAACACTTGGACAACCCTAGTGTTATTTTAGGAGAAATGTTTACATAGATCTCTTGAACTAATTTATTACGACCATCCAAACATGCATAATTTAAACTTGTGTAGCAGGTAGAGAATCAGAAGCTAAAGCCATCAACAGAGTCAAAACAGGAATGTATAGTAAATGTATACGTATGGAGCTGAAAGGCCCCTGTCCACACTTACGAGTTTAGGCCTTCTGTTCACACTAATATGCTGAGTGTTTTCACTGAAAATGCATCAATTTGAAAATGCTCTTGAAAGTGGATCAAAACAAAAATGCATACACACTGACACACATGTACATATCATATTCGTGTGGATGGTCAAAAACAGTCGAAAACACATGAAATGAAAATGATGACTGACACTATCACAGGTAGGTGTGTTTGTAGCAAATGCATAGAGTTCAACTTACATCATACTGTGCAATTCTTTTGTTTTCAAACATGTTAGTGTGAACAGTCAAAAGGATTAAAACAGTTGTGTGGACGCGAATCGATCAATGAGTTTACAATGAGAACCAAAATGCATACTTTTAAGAACGCATTAGTGTGGGCATGGCCTAAAGCTTCCCTAAATTGGTCTAACATTATGTTAATACAACTATGATGGTGAAATGGGGTTTAAGTGAAGAAGCATTCTCTGATCTCACTCTTATCTACCCAGCCCTGGATAGGAGGTTTCTACTCAGCAATAGAATTCAGGCTTAAATAAAAAAATTAACAATATAGCTACCGTTAAAATATAGATTTGCCCTTCAAACGCGAAGAATTGGAAAGAATTTTGGGTGCACAAGAACTAACGGGGTGGTTTGTAACATAGAAGTTAACACTACTATTTCACTGATCGAGCGAGAACTCGAGTTTGCGCACATGTCCACTTTTCCACCGCTGTTCTAAGCCAAATTATCCACAAACTCACAACCTGACTTATTATTCTTCACGTTAGCTTAGGCGCGAAATACTCGTGCAAATGTAAGCCACAGAAAGCCACACACATGTGTCAAAAAACATGTGATTTCGTCAAAATACCTGCCAAATATAGTTGATTGTTGAATCGCCAGCGTAGAATTCTGAACTTTGACGTTGTGAGCCAGATGACAACCTACTTCCTTTCCCATCTCTCGATTCCATTTTGATTGCTTTGAACCAAAAATCCAGAGATTTTAAATCAATTTACTTCCCCTGCAAAACCGATCCTTGCCGCCATTTTCGTCTGTCTGGTGAAAACGAGGGAATCTGGACCGACTTGTGCTCAGTACTTTTCCGTAACCAATTCCGTAAAGAACGCCTGGTGATTTTTATCTCCTCGTGTTTTGTGGTAGTGGCATGACTGGTGTAAGAAGGAAGAAAGCACAGCGAAAAAGGCGAGTAAATACCACTAAAGTCGGGTCAAAAAGAAAGAAGAAGGACAAAAAGGTGAAGGTGTTAAAGTAAGTCAATTTTCTTTCCTGAAAAGAGACAATTCGCCTGGGTATTTTCTAGATTGGATTCGAATCCAGATGGTCGCCTTGCGCGCACGCACAGATGTCCCAACAGATAATTTTCAACATTTTGTATTTTGGATAGTTTTCTTGTGGCTGCAATTTCTTACTGCCTATTTCTAAAAAAAATTCAGTAAACAAACAGCTCAAAACCTCTGCTGTGCGCTTTAAATCGAATACTCGAGAGTTTTCTCGTCGATGTTGGATCTGGTTTTGAGGTTTTTCACACATACCATATACGGTATCTTTGCTGAACCTGTTGCAAGATAAGACCGGAAATTTCGAATGATGCTGTGAGTTTGACATGCACCCACTGAAATGTAGGAAGTTTTATCACGGCTTGTGGAGACATTCATGTATTTATTCCATGTCCTATGATTGCACTGCAGCCAAACGTTGCGTAAGAACTGGGACCAGAAAAAAACACTGAAGCAGAATCTCCAAGATCTTGGCTTGGCATTTGATGCTAATAAAGCAGTGCCACTTCCAAAACAAAATGTTAAGGTGAGTTATCGGCATTATTAGATATAATAATAAGTTTTATTAATGTGTGTGATACAGTGGAACCCCGCTATGCATTTGCATCTAGCATCGCCAAGCAGTTTTTCTTTGAAAACAGGATTATTGTTACCCCACATTCTCACCCCAATGTCATCACTTTAACGGTACATTAAAATATTTTGAAGAATGTTTTTACTTTTTCTATGATATTTTTAGAGTCAGCAGTCGGAGGAAACTGAAAAAATGGAAATAGATAAAGAGCCAACACCTGTGATTAAAGGTATTGTTGAACAGGCAATATTTAATAATTTTGTTAACTAACCCACCGGTAGTTCATCAGTTGATTACATTTTATTGCTTATTGTTTCATTTTGATGTAAACCTTTTTGTGTTACTGTCAAGAGCACAAGCATTTCTGAAACCATCCAAAATTAATAAAATATTATTATCGTGGTATTTTTTTTATTTATAAACAGCAGCATCTATAGCACACAAGCATTGAATTTTGTTTCCAAGAATTAAGTTGTGAGCAAACCACAATAGACCTCTTTAGCTTGTATGTTTTGTTTTCCCAATACAGGTCACGTAATAATACTCCAGAGAACTGTTTCTTTCAGATTCCGTCTTATTCACGTGCATATCTATGCATGATTTATGAAAAGACAATGGGTCAAGTTCCCATGGGACCTCTATTGGAAAAACAACACATACAAGCTGAAGAGGTCTATTGATTAGTATGTGTAATCAAATGGTGACGAGCGAAATTAGGGAATAATTTTACGCACGTTAATTATTCCCTAATTTCATGAGTATACCATTTGATTACCTATTAATATCATGGGTGACGAATTACGTTATATAGCAATCTTGGATTTTTGACATGTTTATCCTGGATCGTATCGATCAAGAACTCCACTCTCTCAAATGTTTAGACCTTAAATTTGGCTTATAAAGTTCAGAATTTTTCCGACTTTTTCGGCAAAATACCTGTTAGAATCCCTCTAGATGTTCTCTTGTGTGTTCAGGTTTTCTAAAGCGTCTTTTTGTGCCCTGATATCTTCATTCACAGCATTTTAAAACTTTGTCGCCATCTTGACACTGAGACGTACGGAAGGGTTGCCATGGCAATTTTGTAATTTCACATGTGAAATTACAAATTAACGCTGAAATTTCACGCCAAAATGAAGGAGTAATTCGTCACCTATGATATTAAAACAAAAATGCAAAGGTCTGGAAAACCAATTTTAGTAATTGCTGTTATTTTTACCAATGCTAGAATTTGAACAAATAGCTGCAAATGAAGTCAAAGGTGAAAGACATATTTCCCCAGGTGAAGCACAGTTTCTTTGGCAACTTATTCAAGATCATGGAACAAACTACAAGGTATGAAATGTGATAATGCTGCTCTTACAATAAATGCCTTTTTTCTACTGAATTACTTGTTGAAGTGTCAGCTGCATTGTCACCCATATCATGGTGGGCAAAGATGGTGTTTTTGAAGATGCATTTCAATGGACCAATAATTCTAATATATTAAAATTCATACTTGGCTGTGAGGCTTGGGGTAATAAAACAAAAGAAATCATCTTTAGGCTCAATAACAAATAATACATTTCTTTCGTTTTATTTTCCCAAGCCTTGTAGCCAAGTATGAATTTTAATATATCGAAAATGGTCTATTAGCTCATTATGACAAAATAGCTACATCTACTTCATTCTAGGGGACCCCATAAAAAAGATCACAGTGATTGTTGGTCAATTATTTTATTAAGCCACACCTTGATATACCAAACTCTGGAAATGTGACCCCTGTTGTTAAAAAAGATAGATGGCACTATCCAGTAGATAAGTATCAGGGAAACCATTATTGCATTGTCCACTGGACAGAGACAGAGATTTATCCAGTGGGTAGTGCTATCCACCTATTGAACAACTGGGGCCTGAAATCTCAAAACTTTCTCTTTTGCACCTCCCCCTCCCCCCCAAAAAATAATCAACCAGCCCTACCCCTGACACACACAAATCTGCAGTTGCCAAATCACTTCTGTCATAAAAGAACTGAAGACAAAAGTACACTATATTTTGGCATTGGTGTCAGACACTCTGTAAATACCTTTTTATTTTGCAACTGATTTTGGCTTTGAAGTTACGTTTTCAAAAGCCATGTTTATTGGGAAGATATGGTGACCCTG
>CALNXK010000003.1:7147500-7205000 GCA_942486035.1 Porites lobata
GTGTTTTGAAATTACTATGAAACCAAGCGTGAATGAGCTATTGTAAAAGAGACTGTTTAGAAGAACATTAGTTTCAAAGTCTGATCAGTTTGATATAAAAACAAGATTTTTTTTTGTCAAAAATGATTAATTTTGTAGTTGTCCGATTGGTAACCAAAGGTCATGATCATGGTATAGGGATGCATGAACCAGAAGCTACCGAATTTTTTCAGAAGTGCATTTTAAAATGACCACACAAAATATTTTTTATGGAAATGAGACAAAAATAACAGACAACAGTGAATTTGACACAGTGGTTCCCTTGTGGTATTGGCAATATATCCCACCACACTGTATATGACGCAAATTGCTATCAAATACCGCCTGTATGCTCTTGAATATCACTCTTTTCTCTTGAATATATGTTTTATTTCTAAAAGCTTGAAAACATTCCTTTATATAATGAGTTTATTTTTTGTTTTCATTTGCATTACAACCTTACAGATCATGCTTTGCCAACCGCGTTTTTTGTTTGTTTTGTTTTTGGTCTGGTTTTCTTGTTTTTAACTGAGTGATTCTGTCATTTTCGGGAGAGGATTGTAACGTTTAGTTATCTATCTGTCTAATCCTCTCCATAAAATCAGCCTCTGGTCGGGTAGGACCGAGAAAGCCGCGAAAATCTAGCCTACGGCTAATCCTAAGTACACCTCCTCTGGCCAGGATCATTTTATATACTATCGGAAATTCAACACAATTTTACTTTCTGAGAAAGTCGTTTAACTACCAGTGTGCTTTTTTCCCGTTTCTAGAAAGTAGATTTATGAAACGTAGACGTGATTCAAATTTTCACCTTGTGAAAAATATTGTGAACAAAAATGTTGGTTCGGTGATGAAAACATACCAAAAATGATCGATTAAGCGCCGCAGCGCTTATTTCATTTTCTCTGTTATAGGTGCGGGGCTCATACGAGAGCGGTGCTTATTTCAACTACGGCTAAAACACTGAGGGGAATATAGAGAGAATTAAGAGAGGTGCGTACTTGGTGTGCACAATGGCATAAAATATGTACACCTCGAACTGTTATATGAATCTGGTTTCAAGAGTTTCCCTACATTAAAACTTTAGAACTCACGAGTTGGTCGAGGTCTTATTTCTCAAGTGATATCTAGCGCCGTAACAAAGGTGGGGAGTCAATTTTTAAATACCTGTATTAGCACAGCGGCGCTTAATCGATCATTTACGGTAGTCATAACATCTGACTTAAATCCCGGGTTAAAAATAATCAGTGGCCTTGAAATATTATTTTAAGTCATAAACTGTTATATGTTAGCAAAATTGAAAATGAGTTGGAACGTCGGTTTGTTCGAACACCGTCTTAACTCGGTTTTCCTAAACGGTACTTAATTTTTCAACCCCAAAGAACGAAAACAGCATAATGTTCGTGCCAAAAGAAAAGAAAAAAATCTTGAGACGAAAATTGAAGTTAGTGAAAAACTTTTTGTTTTACCCGAAAGGCTTTATAACTAGTGCGCAATCTTTACTAAACACGGGCCTTCAACAAAGTCATCTAATTACAAATACAGCCTGTCGAACCATTGATCCCAATAATCAGTGAAGGGTATCACGAAAATGTTATAAGCATCGTAGTGGAAGACAGTCTGCGGAAACATTTCAGTTCAGGTATTGTTCTGCGTTTTTTTTTATCTCTGGAATGGAAACAGTTCACAGTCTGACGTGCAACACGAATCAATGCAGAATGAAGCCTGGCGGAGTTACCTGTATCAAAAGAAACTGTGTTGTTGCGTTGGAATGAACGCGAGCGCTAGCGCCTTGTGAAGGGCGTATGCTTTGGTCGCATGTGTACGATGGTAAATCTTAAGTTACCTTGGTTCTCTGTGTCCCTCTGGTGCCGGCTTAGGCTCAGCCAACTGCTCGAGTCTTGCGGAAATGTTTGCTTTCAAAGCCAGCGGTTTAACCTCCCACAGAACAGAATTGCGACCGCAGCTAAACGTGTATTGTTCTCTGAAAACGGGAAAAGTAGATCTGTGAGGCTAGGTACGGTAAGCTCGAGTGAGTGATTTAAAAAAGGTTATCGCAAACTTCCGTGGAACATTCTTTTCAAAAACTTGCCACACGGGTGAAGTGTGCATGGTTGGAGAGTCTTTTAACAGACCTTTTTTCGAGCGCGCGTATAAAAATTAAAACTTACAGCGGGGAATTTATTGACTTCTCGGGCAGGTGGTTGGGATGGGTAAATGAGAAAAACATGAATAAAATAAAACCTCGCGCTTCGCATTCA
Organism: Porites lobata; assembly: GCA_942486035.1. Classification (NCBI taxonomy): domain Eukaryota; kingdom Metazoa; phylum Cnidaria; class Anthozoa; order Scleractinia; family Poritidae; genus Porites; species Porites lobata. Next base: position 7,149,780 of record CALNXK010000003.1, read on the forward strand.
CTCACGCTCTCGTTGACTTCCTCAAAGGAAAGGTTATGGAATGATGGAATGAAATGTATAGTTAATCAGGAAATGAGCTGAATTCAGCACCTGAAAAGTGCACGCAGGCTACAATGAAACAACTTCAAACTGCTACTTGATTCTTCTTCAAAGAGAATTAATAATTAAAACGTTTGGCTTTTTTCCAGGGCCTTCTTTCCTTACTAGAAATTGATTTAGTGAGAACGACAACGGTTTGTGACACACTCTGACAGACTCGCTACGATCATGGCGTGCTCGATACCGTATAGACTAGTAGCTTTTTGCATGGTACATTGTTAGAATTAATCCCTAATTTTACCGGCTTTGTATAGTACCTGTTACACTTGAGTGGATGATCTTGTTGGAAATCTTTCTTCGGCGTTGCTAAGGCCATTAATCTCTCTGAAGCATTCGCTGATAGCGCTGCTCTAGACATAGGCCACATCGTTTCTTGGTTTCCCCAAACAAGAGGCCTAAAAGGCAAATTCTATTTTTCAACTTATGTTGGCTAAACAATCAAGCCAATTAGCACTCTATTAAACAGTGTCTTTAGCCTTTTCACAAAAAATGCCATTAGCGCGATATCACTACATTAAAAATAAAAGTAAAACTTTAACTTAAGTACAAGGCATTTTTAACAGTATACGCTAAATTTTGTCATTTTCTTCAACAGTGATCCTTTATTCAACAAGGTAACAAACAACAACGCTTGATTTTGAAGAAAGGAGAGAATACCCTTGTTTTCAGATAAAATGTGTTTCATACATTTCAATGATCATGAAGAAAAGCTGAGCGGAAATTTTCGAAGCGCAAAGCGCTTAATCGAGAATAAGTTAGTTATCTACTCATAGGTTACATATTCAACTAAGCCTTTGAGGGAACTTTTCTCATTACATACTAAATTTTTGCATTATAAACACCAGTACGCCTTCTATGTAGTTTCCCTTACCAAAAGCTTGTCATCCATACAGCCTTGGACTCCTTGGGTTTTGCAAGTTTGACCAGGCGAGTGCTGTTAAAACAAAAAAATAAATTATATCTTCAGAAAAAAGGAAACCTGATCGGATTGTTTGAGACAAATCAAGATCGAATTGAACTGGAAACCAAAGCAAATAGTTACTTACATGCCGGCATCTCGAGTGGCCTCCGTGAAGTCGGGTAGCGGGTGATTCACTCTAACAACTGCAAAGAAAGGAAAACACGAGACAATGAAGATCTCTGCATTCCTGGTGAAATCAAGATTAAGTAGCTAGTTCAGCATTTCTTGGGGCATCCATTCATACTTACATGCCACTTCTGTCATGTTTACAGCAGCAGTTGCAGCAACAGAGAACTTTTAAACAGATTGTAAACAAAAACCGTGTGATACCAGGTGTTAAGGTTTGTGACAAGAGCAGTCGCTGTCGTAAGTTAAAAGTTGTAAGGAGCGTAGTTTGTTTAGTGTCAATTTCGCTTTGGTTATTTCTATTCGTCAGCTTTGTGCTGGGGTTGTCTATATTCAACACAGCGTCGTGCTGTGTTTCCATAGAGACACCACATTTAAAACATGGTGCTAATTAACGTTGTCCGACTTTGCATTGCTATCTGGATTGTGATTGGACAACCATTAGTCCTGTGAGGTTTCAATATCTCAATTGTATTGTCTTTGTTTTAAGTAAGCCACAATAACAAAGGGCGGTAATTGTATGTTGATCCTGGAAATTGTTATTCAAACAGTCCTACAAACATAAATTTGTTAAGATAGGTGAATTTGTGCACGCAAAAAACAGGCTTCCCGCTAGTAGCATCCTTGAACAATAAACAAAAGATAAAATAAAACAAGACGAAATTAACTACGGGTATTCGGCTTAAACATTAGCTACCATTAACTGCAATGAGACAAATTCTAACAGGGGCACCCAACGAGGATATAGTTCAAAACCATTGTTGACAAATTCAAACAGATTCTAATGCATATTTTATTCTGTTTATCTGGCGATAGAAATTTAGTGAGAAAAATGATAAAAAATTTGAATGAATTTTATGCAGGAAAAGTTTTAACACGATGCCTTTTTGATCAAAATGTTTCAGTATTTACCATTTTTAGAGAAAATCCTTGGAGAAGACTCAAATACCCGAAAATTTAGATCTCAAATTGTCTTGGAAAGAACGAAAAGTTTACTGATTCTAATGCAATTTTATTCTGTTTAGTCATAGAATTTTGAAATTGAAGATAGCAAGTTTTAGCACGATGTTAGTGTTTCCGTATTTCAAACAACTCAAGTACCTTAGTCTCTTGCTTGGAAAGAACTAGTTTACTGTAAGAAATAGTCATCATTGTGCAGATAGCAAGTTAGCTACTAGTGATTCCGTATCAAACAAAACTTCTTCGTCAATAGCCCCCGGGCAGGCTCACTTGTGCTCGATAGTTCTGGGAAAATTTTGGCGCGCGAGGAAGTCACTCAACTCCTCGCGCGCCAAAATTTTCCCTGAACTAGCACAAATGAGCCCAGGCTACTTCGTTAAGTAATTCACTTGTGGCTACAGAATACCCAGTATTCTATTTGTCAAATAAAACGCGGTCTAAGGGAAGACGACATAAATAGATCACAAGATGCTAAAAGCATTTTCGAAGAGACCAGCTGAACACGCACAAAAAGCTAATTGCCTTTTAAGCTTATACTCATCATTTAATTTAATCAAGCTTCAAACCACTTCGAAAATTAAAAAGCGCAAAGCATTTAATCAATAAGAAAATTCTAGCAAGGGGTACCAGATACCCTTAGTTATGTTATTAGCACCCGGCTTTTGAAACTCCTAATTTATAAAGAATGATGAGCTCATTATCGTAACACTGTTGCTATAGGCAACGATCGATTCTGCAGTTTTGATGTCCGATGATTAACACGAGTCTAACATTGCATAGAAAAACCTAAGGCCTGTTTCAAACGTCGTGCTACTTCTGTGCTAAGCTGGCTAGACTGTAGCTCGTCTGCAGCACAACACTAGCACGACTTGATTTTAGACGTCCAATTTAATTCAGTCGAATAGAACGGCCGTCCCCGAAAACAAAACACAAAAATAAAGAAACAGTTTAACAAACTTTTAAACATATTCTGATGTATTTATAATTTATGAATTGAGTTCGGCGCGGCAGTAGCACAACGTTTGAAAGGGGGCTAAATGATGCAAGGGTGGATTTAGACGCTCCCTCAACTTTTCATGACAAAAGTGAGACACTTTCTCCGCCTAGTCACTCTTCTTAAGGGGGAGAGTCTGGTTGTTTTTTTTTGCGGGGGGGGAGGCGGGTGGGGATGGGTATTAAGAGAAAAAGAAGTAAGGGTAGAAAAAGGTATACGAAAAAAACAGTTAGTCTACTGAAGGTTCTTTATCGTCAGGGGCACCTTGTTGTAGTGGTGGACTATCTCGCATTTCTCTACTAATTTTCTCCTTCATATTTTAATTTTTCAAAAACCCCAAATCAATATTTTACAACTTTTCTTAATTCTAAACATCCTTCCCTCAAATTTTTAATCTTTAATTTATCAAAACATTCGAAAAATAACCCAAACATTCTGAAACATTTATTGAAATAATGACTCAGACTCAGTTTTTTGATTGAATGAAATCTTAGCTAGATTTAGGACAGTATTGAACGAAAAGCAAGGCTTTAAACCAAAATTTCCCTCAAGCCTGTCGTCTACGACAACGGTAATAAGTATACTCTGCTGCGGGATGAATTATTACAAGGAAAAAACACTTACCATGTGGTAACTTGAGTTTCTGCTGCTTCTTTGCTTTCTTTATTTCTGCCAGTAAGGAAAAAAAAATCAGTGTCATTAGCCACAATGACAAAGCGGTGTAACCGCGCGACTGAAGCACTTTATACTGCTATATTGATATCTAGCATTCAATCTGTATCAGCAGGACTGACTACTAACTGATGTTGTTTCACACTTAAAAATTATTGCTTATTTTGCAGTTGCAGATATAAAGCTTCAAGGTCTAGACAATTTGCTAATTATAAAAGGTATCTCTTATTTAAAAAAGGTGCAGGGATTGCACAAGTTGACGCAAGGTATCAGGACTGAAGAAACGGCCACACCCTGAGGTTGATCCACTTGAGGATTTTGCTGCGGTCAATCACGAGAAGAAAAAGTGGCATCATAGAATAGCGAAGTTATTGGCCAAAATGCTTTTTAAGGGTAGAAAAGGGATACTGTAACAGTGTTTTTAATGTAGTGCGCTTTTCAAAAGGTATCTTCTAAGGGAAAGGGCTCTGAAATCTGGTAGGAGCATCCCCGCATTAAACTTTGTTACTCCCGGATTTCCTTACCTTTTGGCGTCTCAGCTCTTACAGATAAAGCGTAAGGAGAGGTTGCACCAGAAGTCACCGTCTGCGGCCGAATTAATGGTAAATGCATTCGTTCGGTTTCAGAATCACTCTGTTTCTCGTCCCTCGCAGGTGTATTTCTCTTTGCTTTTGATGAAGACTTTCTTGGCTCCCTGTTCACCGGTGTTGGCTTCTTTTGCACTGGTGTAGCTTGTTTAACTGGCGATGGTTTAACTTCTTCCTTATCAGGGCTGGTAGCCTGTGGACCGACAGCTGTGCTCTCTCCGTCTAAGAAACAGTAGTGACTCAAATCAGCTTAAGACTGGCTCGTTTCTCAGCGAGTCTGGTGTCCCTGGCAACACAGTTTTACTAAGCGCCAGCGCACTATCGAGAATCATGTTTCCTAAGCTCTTTTTACTCAGGGGCACCTAACGACTATTTTCGGTGAAATATCTGTCAAAGGAGTAAATGTTGTCTAGAAACTTCTATTGCAGACGAAAGGCTAGAAATTTTTGGATAACCGTTCCATTCGTCTAAAATATTCGGAGTTTTAATATTAACCTCCCTACGATTTTCGGGAGTGGATGTTTTACATTTTATTCCAAGATTTGGCGATTATTGGTAAAAAAATGGCTAGTACTTGAAAATTTAGGTATAGATAGACAAACGTTGTCCTCTAAAACTTTCTAATGAAAGTATGTTTACTCCGCGCTCCTTGCAGTGACAAGACCTGTCGGGATAGCTTAAACTTTCGAGACGGCCAAAGTTTCCCTTCAGTAAACATCCGAACAGTTTTTAGAGCTGCTCCAAATTGACGAAACAGACTTGTAAAGCATAGCGAAATCCATTTTAGACATTCATGACTTGTTTAGAGTGTTCTGGTCGTTGGGTGCCTCTGTTAACTAAACAAACAAATAAATTATTACATTGCTCTTACAAAATTTGAAATTTCGTATACAGATCATTTGAACTCTTTTTGTCAATATATCCCAAAAACACTCAGGAATTTACCGATTTTCAAGTATCTTAGTAGCTTTTTCCTTGGCAACGTTAGTCTTCTATTCCATTTAAAAGGGTTTATAGTCTTCCAGTTTATATATGATCAAAGGTGAGAAGATTACTCTTGGTTTGTTAGGCGAATCTTCTCCAATCCAGTTTTTGCAAAGGATACTTCTTTGAATTCGTACATTATGCCTTAACTTACGGTTGCAATTGTTAAGTTGGCATAATAATATACAACACATTTTTCCAGTTTAAAATTACCTTCCGTTTCTCTTGTAATTGAGAGCATTTCTCTGGTTTTAGTCAACTAAATATTTTCCTTGATGTAGACAGCTGTTCAGCTGTTTAACGGGTGACGAGTACTCTTCAATAAAACCAACCGAAGGCAGTTGAGTTTTGCCTCTCGGGCATAACGTTTAAACATTTAGTGACCTACGTATTTTCTCAGGCGATTCCATGGTAACAGCGATTCGGATGTTGTAATTGGAGAAAGTACGTGGAGTTCAAGAACTTCATTTGGGCAAGAAGAAGCGATGCTTGGCGATGGTTTGATAGTTAGATAGAGTGATTGTTGTTCTCTTAGATCTTTTAAAAGTGAAAAATAGTTCTACAATACTGAGGTTTCGTTTAGGCATGAGAGCCTAGAAGAATAGTCCCCTAACCACCACAACTCTGTAATCCTACTGGTCCTGCATCTTCCCCTGCCGTGCGCAAATTCCGTGGAATTATTTGTGGTTTATGAAATCAGCATGCAGAGTGACTAAGTTCAAAAGTAAACAATTTAATCTAAAACTTATCGCTGCAGTAGATGATGGTGGTGATGGCAATGTCTGTCGCTTGAAAGCATTCAAACACGTTTTTATGAGTTGGAAAAAACCCTTATTCCACTTCGACAATCTACTAACTTCTCGCTGAATTTTTTTTCTGCCAAATTGAACTCCGCTTAAATTATTGCGAATAAATTCATGAGGTTTTCATTTAATTTGCGTGTAACTTACCATGGTCATTTTCAACATCCTCAACTCTAATTTGCGGGCCTTTTTCATCCATTGACGATAGTTTTATCAGCCGTAGATTCTGGCCTCAACTTTACTTCTTTATAAAGTGTGTTTAACTTTCGACGATTTGATGTCTTAGAAACCGCTAATTGCACAGATTAACTGTTCTTGACCAATAAATCTTTAATGACTGGCGTTCTAACATTTGCATGTCAATTCAGCCCTAAACGTTACGGTTGTTAAATAAATTGTCGTAAATTATGAATTTGCATCAGTGACACCTCTCTTCCAAATAAAAATTTCCCCTTTTTTCTCTTTGAAATATAAAAGAGACACTATTTTTCAATACGTTCTAGAAAAATTATTACAGCACCTCTTTAGGTTCTAAAACAGGGTTGTGAGGCAGACGAAAAGCCTTAACAAGGTAGCATTAGAAAAACGTTTATTTTGTATCGTATATTCGACTCTAGGGTTAACAAGGCACCTGCAAAAATCTTCAAATTTTTGCAGAGGCTGCCGACTGAGGTAGTTGCCTCTATAATTTTTTATTTTTGAAGGCTACTGAAAAAACAAATGAGGCAAATGAGTGTTCATGTAACGAAGAAAAAGTTCTTGGAAGTAATAGCAAATTTGAGACCATCAAAAAAACTATCTCCATGGTAACCGGAATGTAACTGCGAAAGAAGCTTCACTATACACCTGTTTCGTTACTGGGAAGGAGTTTGCTTCTGGTATGACGGATATTAAAGAATTGGGCGTATAAACAAACAACAAATATATTTGAACTTTAATTGTTTTAAAAAGTTGTTGACAAGTCCCGAAATTCTTTCACCATTGCTGATGTAAGCCTGGCCTCCATTGAGAGGCCGTCGTCACCTTTCGGCCCATCGCTTTGAGTGGTTCTTATTATCTGTAGCTCTAATAAATACCGCAAGAATTCTTGACGCCAGTTCATTTATTATATTTGTATGCGGATGATGGTCTTTGATTGTGTTTTTTTTAGATACAAAAAGTACATGAATTGACAGACAAAATTCCCCACTCCAGAAACTCTAGGAAGAATGGGTGCAAGCGTTGGGCGTAGAGATATCTGGGATCGTTTGGGTGGACGAGCGTTAGTTATGATTGGTGGATGATATTCAAGGCAACGATTAACCAATCATACGTAGTGCTTTCCCACCCAAACGAACCCAGAAATCTTTGCGCCGAAAGCTTGTACCCATTCCCCTTATGGTTTCCGGAATGGGAAATTGAAGTTAATTGGTTGTTAGCCCGGGGAAATAGCCGACATTTCGCACCCCCACCATTGATTTCCCCGCGAAACGAGGGCAGAAATTCCATACTGATGACGTGTCACTTCCAAGATCTGAGTAGTGCTTCTGATTGGTTGTCGATTGTTTTCTCAGTCTAATTCGTCATCTGATGGATCAAGAGAGAATAAGGAGACAGAGAGGGAAACGCCCAGTCTTGCCCTTGGGATATGTGAATTTTTACCCAAAGTTATTTTTAGGCCAATTAAACACTTGAAATTTAAAATCCGAAGTTGGTTTCCGGAGAGGTCCGCAAACTTTTATTCAGTGTTGAATAATGGGACATTAGAGACTTGAAGATCCAAAAAAACGCGAACGGCTATGAGAACGTCAAAAAACCAACGGATTAATAAGCAAAACAACAACTTTGCACGTGCATCACCCTTTTTTGTACATGTCTTTCCTGTTTTGCACGACTACGACGTAAAAATGTCTAATTTCGCGTTTTAAGGAGGACATAAACAAGCAACGACGGAATTTTATTGCTCTTTCTGAGCTTGAATATGGTCACTTGAAAGTCAGCTGCAGGAGGGTTCGCCTACATTTGACAAAGTAAGTGGGTAGGAATAATCGTTAAGACTAATATAAAAGAACGTCAATTCACTTTTTAAGCGACGTCCTTGTCGCCGTCGCGTCGTTGGATCTTAAAGTCTTTATTGACGGGACTACGCGTCAACGCCGTAAGATTCCCTCTCTATCCCATTATTCTCTCTTAGATGGATACTTTTTCTAGTTGTTCTTCTATATTTCTTCTTGTCATCACCATTTTTCCTTCATGCTTCATATTTAGGCTGGTCTTTTCTAAAAGATGACCGCTAAACGTATATTTTATTCTGTGTTTTTATCACAAAGGGAGTTAGTAACATATCTACTGACTTTATTTGTTAGTGAGAGGGTGATGGCAGGTTGACTGGCCGACTTCGAGTAGACACTCAATCCAACAATATAGAGATTTTCAATTAAAACTAAACCTCTATTTAAAAGGTCAATTTAAAAGTAAATACTTACCGGTACTTGATAGACTCCACACAGAAGTAGGTCGGACAGACTTAATACTCGAAGCTGCTAAGCTCAGATAACTGCTGTATTCTGTTATGGCAGATCGCAGGCTCGGGCTGCGTTGAAGGATCAGACTGATAGGTGTCCGTGGAGGGAATAACGAGCCTCGACTGGATGCGTTGCTTTGGTAACCAGCATAAGTTCGGATTGGTTGCATCCTGGGCTTTCTTGAAATAACGCTTACTTTGCTTGAAGCACTAGAGGAAGTTTTTCCACTTTTGTCAGATTTACTTGATTTTACAGTGGACACGGACAATGCACTCGTTAAAGAAACTCCACCATCGATTGAAGGTTTCTTGTGTTGTCTAGTAATCGGTCGAACAGTCGACGCGGAACTAAGATACGTATCATTTCTATCTCTCCGACTGCGTTCCTTGCGTTTCAAAACTCTTTTACGTCGATTCTTAAAATCATATAATTCGTCGTTATCTGTTTCTTGTCTTTTTCGTTGTTTACTTTTAGATGACATTTCTGCTCTGCTACTTTTGCCCCTACGACCAGACCTGCTTGCAGATCGATTCGCTCCTCTTTCTATCTCGAAAAATGACATCACCGCTTCCCTATTCAAGTCAGGGACAGATTTGACACGCTGTATGGTTGGTATCTTTATAATCGAACGAGTGCTCATCCGAGAAGCCATCTGACTGCGACTTACTGGTCGCACATTCGAGAGGCCAGGAAGTATCGTTAATGTAACGCGACGTTTCCTAGCTTTTTGAAGGTCAGGTTGGGATTTACTTACGGTTTTATTAGAAACTGCGGGCAAATGTGGCACTTGAGAGCGAGATTGGGTTTTTGTGGGAGTTTTTCCTTGCTTTTTTTTCTGTTTTCTTTTAAATTTGTTATTTTCAGGCCCTTCGCTAATAGTGTAACCAGCCGCACTGAATGTACTCCATCGTGTCCAATTCCTCACTGTCACATAAGAGCCTTTGCTTTGCACGCTCGTGGTGCCTTTTTCGCGCCTGCTCATTCTACTAAGCGCTGAACGGTTGCGACTCGATTCAGAAAGTTCCGATTCATTGACTTCAATTCCAAGTTTCTCTCTTTCTTTTTCCTGTTTTACTGCCATTTTTTTCATGCGGAACTGATTAATGTTCAGAATGTAAGACGGTGCAGAACTAACAGTGGACTTGACGCTAGCTCTTCTCTCTGTCTTGGTCGTTTTTATGGATTCTGGCCTGCTCCGGACTGAAGCAATGGTCGGAATACTGCTGGTGCTCGCATTTAAACTGCTGGAGTAGTGAGTTCGAACACTGACAGGAGTCTCTTGTAATCTTTTAAAGTCTGTTACAGTTCCATTGGTATCATCCTCGACTTCATCCTCAACTTTAACTTCTTCCTCATCATCATCATCATCACTATCGTCACTCTCATCTTCACTTTCACTCTCGACACTTTCATCATCACTATCCTCGTCATCATCATCATCATCACTGTCGTCATCGTCGTCATCATCGTCATCATCACTACTTTCTTCCTCATCGTCAGAGGCGAACCGTGGGTCCTCATCTTCGCTATTAGTTTTGTAGTCAATGCGGTCACTTTCGTCATCATATTCAACCCTTACAATATGTGGAGTAGGGTTGCTTTCGTTCCGACTCTGTCCATCGGGGTTCCTTCGGACTGATTCGGGTCCTGGTCGGTGTATAGGCAAAGAAATCTTCCTACCAGCTTGCGAGGGATTATGAGAATTGACAGCTTTTTTAGCAACTACATGATGCGACTTGGTATTGAGGCTGTCTTTAAATGCACTAAGTTGTGAGCCATAAGACTGAATTCCTGAGCTTCTACCATCACCTTCTGTTCTTTCATTGTATATTTTTCTCGTAAGGGACTTGCTTTTCCTTTTTTTCTCTTGTAGTTCTTTCTCAAACCTCTTAAGGTTTTCACTGGTAAGCGAAAACTGTTTCACGGTGGACATGACGTGACGTTGTTTTCTCCGTTGTGAACATTCATGCTGCTAGAATTCTTTTTTCAGCTTCACATTCCAGAAAAATTGTCGCTATAAAAATAAAAGAAAAAACTTTTTAGACACGAAATACTACAGTAAAACTACCAAGAAACCGTTTGCGCGAGGGAAGTGTGATTCCATCGATGCTGTTGTTTACCCCATACCATTTGGATTCCTTATTAAAGCACTTACTTTGTGATTTAAAATTTTCCTACCAAATATGGATTCTGTGCATAGTAAGTTCCAAGTTGAGCCTAAAGAACACACGTGCAAAGCCCAACCTCAATCAACAGGAGAAACACGTGAACCTGACTCTCGCTTTCTAAGTCCCTTGGCATCGCTTATTTAAACTCTTAGTACGCAATTACGTTAAATCAGTTTAAAGAACTTTGTAACATTGCGCGCGATTTAGGCTCTGTGTCCACACTAATGCGTTTTCAAAAGTATGCGCTTCCGTTGTCATCGAAAACGCATCGATTGATTCGCGTCCACACTACCGTTTTGATGCGTTTTCAGGCTGTTCACACTAAAACGTGGGAAAAGGATAGAATTGCACATTATGACGTAAGTGGACCTCTATGCGCATGCTCAAAATGCACGCCCCTGCGATATTTTCGAACACCGTATTCATTGTGATGCGTTTTTGACCCTTTTCGACCATCCACACGAATACGATATGTATTTCGATGAAAGCCCTCATCGAATGAGTGTGGATGGAAGGCCTAAACGAATCGAAATGTAAACGTTTTCAAATGAAAACGCATTATTGTGGACGGGGCTCTAAATTCAACGAAGATTGTAAAATATGTAACTCTTATGATGACGGATGTAGCGCGGTCGAAACATGCTTGTAAATTAAAGACAGCTGTATTGTTTCTGTGACGATCTCTATTATCTTGTTGCTGCTATCTAGACCTTTTTGATGAATTTATACCGGTTCCTTCTTGGAAGACCGCTCAATGTCAATTTCTATCCATCAGGCAATGTCAATTCTTAAGCCGGGAGATCAATAAGGTCTTTTTTTTTATCAAATTTTCTATTCGCTGACACTCTCTCTCGTAGCTGGCGGGATTAGCCGACGAGTGCTCTTGTTTGTTTGCTTGTTTGTTTGTTTGTTTTCTGTTTTTTTATTTGTTCTTAATTTTGCAGAAGAGCCGTGACAAGATTGTAATCAAGTCATTGGAAATTTCGTCCTCTGGCTTCTCCGCCTGCTTTGAGTAGCAAGTCTGCCACGAAACTGTACCCCACGCATGACAATTTCGCTAGCTACGTACGAGTCGGCACAGGGGCAATAACACTTTAAATCGCCTGAAAATGAATCACAGGGGAAAACGAAGTCATGATAAGTTCAACACAGCGTGGTGGCAATACTTGACTTGAACAAATACAATATGGAAGTTATTGCCTAAATAACAGCTGCCATTTTTCTCTCTTGGATTATTTTAACTCTGTATCGAGATCTGAAAACAAGTTGCAGAAAGAGTTTTTCTTTAACTTGTTACTAATACTAAGACTGCTGACGTGTTAGCTTCATAGCAGGACAAATAGAGGTTTATCCTTCAACTTGCTCATTCTCTCAGTGTTTGCCTTTCTCACGGCGCTCTTAGGCCCGGTTCAGACGCCGTACTTTTCATGAGCAAAAACTAATTCGAATTAAGACCGACCCAAATTATTTGGACCGGTTGAATTGATGCAGACGCCGATCTTAATTCCAGCCGAACTAAATTCAGGAGAAGAAATATGCTCATTTCGGTCAAACTGCTTAGAAAATACGTTATCTAATAATTTATGCATTAGGTTAGGTACATGAAAAGTTTGGCGGTCTGAATCAAAGCCGTTCCAAAGTCGCTCCAAAGGCGAAATTCCTGGCCAGGCCAGGCGAAAAGAACGGCTGAGCCGTTCCGAATTGAAACAGGCGTTCCTAATTGATTCAGACGCCGAACTTTTCATGTACTCAATTCAATGTATTATTAGGTTCGGCTCATGAAAAGTTCGGCATCTGAACCGGGCCTTATTTACTCTCTCGACTCTTCACTTCATAAACAGAGTTGTCAAGTTATCTTTTTATCCACAGGAACTAAAACTAAGTTGAAAGCAACAGTTTTGTTATCGATGAGACTGCAGAAATACTGTCTAATTTTTAAGAAGATTTTTAGATTCATAAACAAATAAAAACTAAAGAATGATATAATGTTTCCACGTTTCGGGGACCTCATGACGCCATTATTAAAAAATGAGTAACTTAGCTTCCTGTTTATTTAATCAAGAGGATTTGAACTCGTCTTGAACTCGGCTTTATTTACTAATCCCTTAATAATGGCCATGAGGTCGCAGAATATCTTTGATTAGTTTTTATGTGTTTATGTACGTTTGAGGCGAGGGAAATCAGTACAATATGCCACAAACATTTCCATACTAAGTTATTGCTTATCTTCACAAATGCATTAAAAGCATTATATCCAGCTTACGTGACTGAATGTCGTCTTTCCGTTAGAATGAAATTCATACCGGTCAAAATATTGCTTTCCTCCTCAGAAGTTAACCAAAAGAGACAAATTCTTCGCGTGTTCAGAATACAAATTATCTTGCCCGTCACATTTCAAAGTTATTATCATGACTAAGCAGAGTGTAATATAGCTTATAACCATTAGATAAGAACACAAAGTAACCGGGTAATTTAATAGCAAAAGCACTTGGACTGAAATAAAAAACTTATATTATTGGTGCAATTAAAATTGATGTGTAATTTCTGAATACATTTTAGCAATAATAATGCATAAAGTGATATCGCTTCACGTAACAAACACCTGGCAGGTTCTTTTTCAGCTATAAACCTGCCAAATTTTTCGTTTCCAGCGTGCAGTAAGCAAGCCTCTTGAACGAGAGTTAACAACAGGCTTAGTAAATTGGCATTGTACATAAACAGATAAAACACACATCTTTTAAATAAATAGGAAACTCCACTTGTACTTTGACGTGTTTTTTAACATTCGGCTTATCTAAAGAGAAAAAAGTTGTCTCTTATTACATTTTGACCATGTAAAGCGAAGTGTCAGAAACTGAATCGAAATCGAAGTCTGGCTGCCTCTCTTGAAAAATATATTAATAACTTGACTTTGCCCCAGTGTGCAAATGGTAAATTTATCAAGGAAAAGCGTGTTTACATTTGCTAATGCAAACAATGTAAAGTAAAGTAAAAATATCTATTATTTTTGGCCAGCCGCGTTGAATAAAATGGTTTACATAGCTCAGTGCGCAAAGATATTTGAGAAACGATAGTTTTTGAAAATTCTTAAGTTTTAAAAAAGCAACGGGATGTTAATTTTCCTTGTCTGGAAATGTTTCGTGCATTTTTTTGTGATGAATTGTTACGGGAATACGTCAAATCACTTTCTGTCACTTGAAATAGATTGTGTCAGTCTAAGTAACTTCTCAAAAAAACTCTGAGAGAACTTGTAGAATTATTATAAGATAGCTCATCTTTAGAAATTATAATTGTTTCGATTCACTTAAAGAGCTTGCGAAATCAATAAGTAATAAATTTGCTAAGTGACTAACCTTAGGGCATACATGGCATAAAATATATCCAGCATTTATAACATATAATGTCTTTGAACAATGGGTAAAAATAGGTATCTCCTGCATGCAGGTTTTAGCCTAAAAGACAATGGATCAAGATATATGAAGTGGACACAGCCTCTTCGTAGTCTTGCGTTTGGTAAAACGCTAAATTGCCGGGTTCTTATCGTAAAAAGGCTTTACAGACTCTTAAGTGACTGACACCTAGAAAGCTGTCAAAAAATTTAAACAAACAGAGGAACTTACAAGCAAACCACTGCTGGAAACATCCATCACTTTGGCTAGCGTTAGAAAAACCCGACATTTTACTTATAATTCAGCATGAGAAGGTTTCCATGGTACAAACAAACTGACTTTTGTTATGTTAAACTTCATTAATGTCAATTACTTTCTGTGCATAAAAATTGCACAGTCAGAGTCGGTTTTGATTGGTTGATGAACAATGGCAGCAGGTGCGGTAGAGTTTCCTCCTCATAAAACATGATAAAAGTCAGAAAGTGTTCAGTGATTCATAATTCAGTAGCACGATGACTCTGTCAGGGCTTTGTTTTGTCTCAGTTACCTTTTTAAGCTAACTTTGTCCATTACCTCCTAACCTTTGCGGATGCAAAAATTGATTTAAGAGGATTTCATTTTGGTCGATATAGCAAAACAACAATCGCTAACCTTGTAATTCCACCATAAACGTTATATACGCACATAATCGTAAAAGGAGAATAAAAAATCTGAGAAAGTCCAAAAAGCTCGACGCCGTGCAAAACGTACTTCAGCATGTTTGGCTGGCTGCCGTTTAAAATCAGACTCATAATAATGGAAGAGTTATATTTATGCACAGCACGTAGGCAGCTCGACCTGGCTCGTGACCAAGTTGATGAATAGTAAATTAATAAATTTATACCGTTCATTTATTTATTCATTCATTCAGCCACAACCAGATTTTAGTTGCCCCCCGAAGGGATTTCGCCCAGAAAGCGAAGTCCCGAGGAGGCACTTTGGTAGTTCGCGCTTATATTTAGGAGAGTACTTACAGTTGAAATATACAGTCAGTATGCCAGAAAAAAATCTCGATTTGCTTGAACAGGGACCGCATGGAATCGTTGGGAAATGATGACGTTTCTATTGTTCGTGCCCGCAAGTACGAGATGGTTAGGATGACGTAAAACAGAAAATCCCGAAGGGACCGCTTAGGTAGATTTTGTGACATTTATTATACAGTCATACTTCGATACTCTTTTGTGTTACGTGTTATCAGTGACATTCTGTGGAGTAGCTTTTTTGAAAGTTATAGATCAAAAGACACTTGTTAAGCGCAGATGAAGTTAAACATTTGGAGAGTTTGCCAGACATGAGTTCACATATCTTTGATTGAAAATAATTTGCCAGACACTCTTTCTCTCTCATTGGGGGAATGAGACTCAATCCACAAACAAGCAAGACGAGTGAATCAACGGCCAGCTTATCACTAGCAGAACGATGGACGATTACAGAAATAAGCCGACGATTAAATTCTGTGCTGACTTATTCCCTGCTCACAGATCTCCTTCTCTAATTTTCAAAAAAGACTAGAAGGCGTGAGCGTGAAATGACCAAACCTTTGAATTTCTAAGGCTTACTTTCTGGCAAATAAAATGAACTGTATGTAAAACGTGAAAGAGAAATCTTTTCTTATGGTTTAGAATAGACTGTCCTCTAAACTGAGAATATTTTGATCAAAGCTGTGTAAATCGAACTGAATCAGTGTATAGAACCTTGCGCGTTTCCTGTTTTTATCTCACCTATTGTATGGAGAATGTGTGAAAATCTTCATGATAAATTATGAATCGGTATACTTGAAAGAGCTACACAACGACCAAGAACACTATTGACCGACAATATACACAGCGGGGAAAGCTGTAGTGTCGACTGTTAGTAGTATAGGGTCTTAGGACAACTTAGAAGAAGGTGCCGCCTTTGTTTCCGGACGAACGTAAGTTAGACATTCTAGTTTTCCCGGATAAGGCGTAAAACGGCAGACTCCATCCCAAGGAACCTTTTTGCTAAACTGAGCCCCAAGGAACGTTGCATTCTCTGACCATCCCTAATGCCCATCTGTCGTGGGATGTGGGAGTGGGTCAGCCTCGTTCCCAGTCGTCCTCAGTGATTTCGTATGTGACGTCACTTGTTAAGGTTCCAAGCCCCCTCTGGTCACTCAGATAGCGCGAACTGGCCTGGGTACGAGGCTGGGAGTGAGTAGGACTAGGTAACGAAAAGGACGACGAGTCGGGGAACAAATAAATAAGGTAAATACGAATATGATGGGTGCTGTAAAGTATTTTGAAAGTTATTTTTAAGACTGATTTGTGTCATCTTTTAATCATTTAGTGGGCCAAGGTTGGTCTTGATTTTGTCTACATAGTTAGAAGTAGTAGTTAGTTAACTAGAAACTAGTTAGTTATTGTTAGCAGAAAGTCATGAAAGACCAAGACGTAAATCAGATTCCTGGTACCTCATCGTGTAGCGAGCGAGTGGCTCGAATACACCCCACATGGAGAATTAAAGAAAATAAGGTACCACGTGCACCAACACAACAACCAGGAAATCAGAAAATAAAATGAGGAACCAAAACAGCCAGTGGCTAAGCGCAAAGACCATGCCATCTTTCGCCCTGGCTTCTTGAGGTGAGAAATAAGAAATGGGAAGTGGATAGGATGCCCCAATGTGCTGGCTTTTTAAAGCTTAACAGTCAAATGATTCAAAAACACCTTGCTAGGATGCAAACTACGAAAAGGAACTCCCAATGAGCGTCAAAAGTGTGTTGGAACCTCCTCCCCACCCCAAACAACTTTGAATTTTGAACAAAATGGTTGAAAATGAGTCCTTTTTTGGGTGAAACTTTGCTGGGGAGGAGTGAGGGGACGAAGGGACGAACCCAAAGCCTATAAAAAAATTTAATTATGGTGCAATTACTTGGGACTGTTTTTCCAGCGGTTCAAAGGTCTTTTGACCTCCATTGTTGAATAGAAAGAAAACTATTAGCATTTTTTTTCTTGCCACACTGCGTCAATTGTTTGCATCCCATCAAGGCGTTTTTGTGCCATGTGACCATTTAGTTACAAAAGGCCCATTAGTTCATATAGGATTAAAATGTGTGTCAGTTTTGTCATATGACTCATTTGCATCCATAGGGTCCTTCTGTTGAACTCCTTGGTCTCCTGACCACCTTTTCAAATTTTAACAAAAGGTGCAGGGAGCGTTAGAACGAACAATTGTGAAACTTATCTGTTTCATTAAATCAACTCATTGCATGAATCAAACTTTTTCGATTGACCATCACGAATAGCTTATTATGTAAACTTTTTCCTTGTATTATTTGCCTGTTTTGTGTTCATTTTAGGTAATGCTTTGAGAAATAAGGGTTTTTTTCTGACTTGAACAAAGATACAGTAAAAACCCGCGACTAAGAACCTGCATTTTTCCAAGTTGGCCTTAACAGGTTCTTACATAAATGTTAATTAGCATAACTTTAGACTATTTAGGATTCTAAGTAGGTTCTTATTTCCTGAAGAAAAAATACATTGTAGCTAAGAGTATTTAGTTGTATTCAACCCATTCCTTAGCCAAAACCTGTATACCATTACAATTGCAGTTGAAGTAATAAAGCACATGTCTCAAGGAGAAATTTGCCCAAGTGTACAAAATTTTTTGTAGATTTTAAACGATAAGAACTTGTTTAAACAAGTTCTTATCTAAGTTCTTGTCTAAACAAGTTCTTGTATAGAGTGGACCTAACAGTGGCAAGGCTTAGCCTAACAGGTTCTTGGTCGCGGGTTTTTAATGTAACGTATGGCTCACTCATGTGTAAGTTGACGTTGTTGACGAACGTATCCATGATTGATGACGAAAGTATCATTGATGTATTGATAATCAACAGCAATTAACATGGCGCTTATAACAACTGAACAGTGAAGAGGGTGACATGTTGCCGCTTTCGCTTAGATATAATGATACAACGCCCTTGATAACGAATGAAATGGTGGTTAAAATAGTGGTTTGTTGTTTTAAATCTACTTGTCTTAGATCTGCAAATGTCTGTTTGATTTATCATTTTGCCTTTGTTTAATATGACAAAGACTTAAACGATGATGTCTAATGGGCATCAGTGTGAAAACACCTCAATGCTCAATCAATCATTAAGAATGGAAAACATGTTGTCAATTTGCGGAGATCTGATAATTTATTTCTTCTGGGATATTTACTTAATCCACCCACAGCTTCTGAATTGAACACCGTTAAATAACCTCTGCAGATTATAATTGGAAATTATTCTTTCAGACATATTCACTTTATGGCATCCGGCTTTATGAGTTCAATTACTTAAGGTAGTAAACAAAATACTAATGCTCATGCTTCAATGGCCTTTTTATAAGCACTAATTCTAGGATAATTCTTGCAACACACTGCGCACAGTAATGTTTTTTTTTTCGTGAAATGAACAGTTGCATGATATACTTACAGTTTTTACACTATTCTTAGATGCCTTGTGTAAGTTAGCACTTGACCAGACACTTGACTTTGGATTTAGAGAGTTAAAGTTTACAGCTTATGATTTTTGCCGCCCTCGCCGATTAAAAGGATAGTGCTTGGATGTCCAAGATATGTATACATGTTTGCTGAAACCTTCCTATTACTGTTATCACTTTTCTTTATGGATAATTGCAGAGCCAGGTAACGGAAATAGCGGTTTTCAAGGTGATCTTGTCCATTAACAGTTCTAGAATTGCTACCAATAGGTTGATAACAAGCTACATGACAATCACAGCGTTATAGTATCTGAAATTGACACTGAGTTTTGTGGGTAAATGAAGAAGTTGCGCTGAAATGATGCTGTTAATATTCTTTCATAGTTCTGTATCCTCTACAACATGGACCTTAAAAATGCTTCCACTTAGGTCATACTCTTTTGTACTTCCAACTTCTTGTACTTGAAGAATTTGAAACAGTACATTTGAGATTGCTTGATTTTTATGACGCAATGAATCCTTGCGATGTAGTCCCTCGAGTTCTTTTCTATAGGACGAATTTTGCAAAAGTTTGGCAAGCTTTTCCTCGTTACTGGCCTTGCGACCCGTGAATTTTGCCAACAGAATAAAGCGTCTTGCCTTGTCGTTGCTCGTCATGAGTTGCTAACCGGTTGTTACTTTTGCTATACCTTCTGCACGTACGTCCACAATGGCTAAATATCCTGTTCGGTCTGCGTTCGTGGTATGCTCAATACAACGATTGCAGGTAAGTTAGTGTCAACACAATTGCGCCAGTCATCTCAACAGTCATCTAGCTATGCATGACAGTGTAGTATCAAGAATATTCAATACTAATTGAGATAACAATAAGATGACAGAAGATAACTTTTATACATCACTGGTCCCTGATCAGATATTTTATATCTTACGTATAATTTACATCTCCTTAAAGCGGTTAAAGAAACCCGTTCTTAACATTTTCGTGCCTGGCTAAAGCATCTTACTTTTTTAATGCACACCGCTTCACAATGCAAATGAAGAAAGAAAACACTATAATTTTTGTTCTAAGAATGAGACACACTGTCTACAAGATAGAAACTTATTTTCACAGAAAGTTAAACGAAAAAACATGTCGTTGCTGATAAATGAGTTTGGCAGTTGATCATAAACACAGTAGATAGAAGGTCTTGAAAAGAAGAATTAATTAGAAAAGATTCAAATCTGTATTGTTGATTGTTTTTGCTACCATGAGGCCTTTAGAGTGCTTTTCTGATAAAGTGGTCCAAAACTGAGAATTAAATCAAAATTGTTAACAAGACCTCTTCACTTCTTGTGTACCTGTAAGTTATTGTGCTCGCCAATTTTATTTTCCAATCTTAAGTCTATGTTCCTATAGTTTGGGTCGAAAAAGAATGGACGTGATCAGACTCGTACCCAGACGTCGCTTCTTTATTCTTGCAAAAGAAAATGGAAAGAAGCATAGACGCGCGCAAAGGCTCTAGGGATGGAATGGAGAGAAAAAGTGATGACGTTTCGCGTTTTCTTCCTTTCTTCTCTTGATGCACCGCGAACTCACTACATCCTTCCCGTAAATTACAGCACGAATACAGAAAGGGACTGGGAACAAGTCTGGGTCGTAATATCTCGGTTGCGGCCGAGGGAAGTAGAAGTAGTATTAACGAGGCGGTTTGTTTGAACGCAGGGGTCGTTTTTAGGTAGAATTCTACTCTTGACTACGAAATGAAAAGACTAACTGGTGTTGGTTACAAAATTTCAGACTTTCTGAATGGTTCAACAAAAAGAGATAAAAAGTACATAACTTATAACTTCTGCAAAAATGTGAGCATTGGCTAAAGATCAGTGTCCAGGCCGAGTCCCTAGAAGGAATTGCTTTTGTTTTCTTACTCATTGTCTAGGACTGTCATATTGGGATAATGCAACTGGGTCTTTAGGTAATGTTTAGACCAGGAAAATTCTTTAAAAATTCAGCTAAATCCCTACCTTAATATAAGTAAATGATTCATAGCATTTATAATAGCGTAAAATTCCGAAAATAAGCCCCGGGGCTTATATTTTTCAAATACCCTTTTTGAGGGGCTAATTTTTGGAGGGGCTTATATTCGGAGGGGCTTATCTACGGAGGGAAATTTGCGTTTCAAAATCAATTGGGCTAGCCTTATAAATGGAAGGAAATTTACCGTTTTTGCCTTGTTTTACTTTGTATTTGAGGGCAATTTCCAAGTACAAGCCCCCGGGGGGCTTATATTTGGAGGGGCGATTTAACGGGGGGGGGGGGTTGCGTTACGAGTTTGGGGGGCTTTTATTTGGAGGGGCTTATACATGGAGGGGCTTATTTTCGGAATTTTACGGTATTTCAATAAATTCTGCTCTCTGATATGTACATTGTCAACCATTAGTTCATTCCTAGCTGGCTAGAAGGCTCAATTGTGCCAATTCGAGCCTGCACACGGGCTAGTTCATTCAATTTGCGGGATTTCAGTTTTCCCAGCCAGTGAGTCTGCTTTTAATTTATTCCATAACATTCTAATTTTCCAAGAGTGTGATATCCTTCCTCGCCATGCTCTCCAGCGTCTCCAAACCTTAGCTGTGAGACAGGAAGATCCAATTTGTTCGCGAGAATACCGCTGTCTTCTCGCCAGACTTTGTCATTTTTATCACAGTTACACGACCACGATGGGTTAGCACAGGAATTGGTCATCCCGCATGCGCAACCGTTGGTAGCTCCACCCCAATACGTCATGGCCACACCGTCACGTGACACCCACCAGGCATATTTATCATTTCTATCTAATCTCATTACGGCTCCCTTGCACTCGTATTTGATGAACTGCTGACAATTTGTGGAGACTTGGATCAGACTCACGATCTGAGAGAGACTGGCACTGATGTAGTGAATGTCGCGTCTGTAACTACCCCGACCATCGAATCCTATTACATGGATCCTGTCCTCGCTGTCATGGCTGACAACGGTTACCCCAACCCCTCCCTTGTCGGTCATGTTACAATAAACGGTGAATGGATCTTCGCCTAGTTCACCATCAGGATCTATGACATAATCACCGCTGGCATCACAAATGCCCTGCTTGACTATGCTGCATGTTTCTGGAAATTTAACATGAAGACTTACATTCCTCTGAAGGGAATCTCCTGATAGACAAGAGTAGTTACCTACGTGATCTTTCCTAAGTGAAGGAATGAGTAATACGCCTGGTGTCTCGAGAGCTACTTCCTGAGGTAGTGAAGTACTTCCATTGTACATCCACAACTCTGTTCCACTTGACGTAGTACATAGAAATTTCATAGCTTGGCCAACGAACAGGGTAACAGAAGAAGCTGGTTTAATTATGTTGACAAGACTACAAAACACTTTAAGTTCGACAGAAGAGGAATTTGTCCATGTAGCACCCGTAGCATTGCACACATAGAAACCACTGTCATCTATCGTAACATTGAGTATAGTTAGTTGTTCTTCCGTGATAAGAGTTCTTGAAGCAGGCAGACTTCCTTCAGACTTACTCCATGTAATGATAGGGGGCAATAAACCAGACGCGCTGCACGTGAAAGTGACGTGCTGTCCTGCTTGTGTAGAAATAACCGTTGGAGACGTGATAACAACTGGAATTTCTGCAGAGACAAAAAGAGACCAAAAAGCTAAGTTAAATATTGTCCTTAAGCTCTGGTCAGTCTCGACACAGTATTTTTCACAACAAAGTTTCAACACGTCACAACAATGTCTCAACATGTATTGCTCTAGTATGTAAACTCTGTCATATCACACTTGTTTAGACCGCCGGTTCAGAGGACATTTTGACTTCAGTAACGTTCGTGATGTTACGAAAATTCTGAAAAGCGTTTGAGTCGCTTTCTCGGTTTTGTGCGGTTCACTCTTAACGTGATAATCTGTTTATGTTTATTCATTCATTCATTTTAAATTTAATGGCAGTTCCAAAAAATATAATTAAAGAAAAAAGAAAAATGCCATAAGGATGGTCCCGTAAAAGAGTCAAAGACCCCATACTCAAACAGACCACCAAGCTATTGAAAAATTCGATCAACAACAAAGAGTTCTTTTGATTGGAACTTTTTAATAAGCCCGGTTTCAAGGGGCACAAACTCATTAAAAAGCAACAACCTTTGCAGTCTGAGCCAGTGAATCCAGCAGAGCACAGGCAGCGGTAACCTTTCTCAGTGAAGCCTATTTGACAACGACTGTTCAGAGAACAGGGATTGCTTGCACACGGGTTCTACAAAAAGGTAGATTCAATCACGTTAGAAGTGAACTATTTAAGCGATATTTAGAGAATTGAACAATCATCCACTACCCAGTTACCTCAGTAACAAATCGGTCCACAGAGCGTGCAACGCCTTGTCTTAGTTCACATGCATAACAGGGTCAGAGTAGACCCTTGTTTCTTGAGAAGCAAATTTAAATACCTGCTCATTATTTATAAAGAGGATGAGAAGCAGAAAAGAAAAGATGCGTCAGAGAAAATGTTGCAGAATGACATGACCAAATATAACTGACGCCCACGACTGAACATAGAATAGCCAAGGATGGAGTAAAAACTGTTCTGTTTTGTAAGTGGTCCATCCTTTTTGGGTAGTGGAAGGGCATAAATGTATAGGGATTAGCGGTCGCTTAAGTCATTCAAAGGCCACCGGTTACAACGGAAACAAATTATGTCAGTATCGGTGCCTACTCCGGTTGGTAAACTGGATAGGTGCGACTGACAAATCAGTCGGATGGCATTTAAGATGTATTAGGACTAACGAACGCATTTGAGGGATTGAACTGTTTTCAGCATGATACTTCAGCTATAGACCTCTTTAGCTTGTACGTTTTGTTTTCCCGAATAAGGCCCCAAGGGAATTTGATCCTATGTCTCTTCATAAATTAAGCAAACGTATGCAGGTGAATAAGACGAAATTTGAAATAAACTTTTCTCTAGAGTATCATCAAACGACTTGCATTGCGAAAACAAAATCTACAAGTTAAAGAGGTCTATTTCAGGGTCTAAGATAATAGTACCGAGATTGTAAAAAGCGCGTGGACTGGGAAAAGGGGATCCGCTCACTTCCCCAGTTCACAAACGCGTATCTTATTTTTGCTTGACCTTGTTTTTCCGACGTCCCCACTATCTGGCACAGGCTACATATTTAGGCGCTTCGGATCCGTTCATCTCAGTTTCAAGATATTAAAAAACCAACTCCTCCGCCTTGAAAGTATGCTAAAGCTAATAAATGCAATCGATTCTCCCTTTATCTAGTTTCTAAAATTCGCACTTTATTTTGATTTTCTGAGTGCAAAATCATATAACCCTCTCATTCCATATTTGGGCATAAAATTTTCCTTGCTTCTGATTGGACGGCTTGTTTTCAACAAGTAAGAGGAAGTTGGACGCTTCGAGGTTATATGATCAAATATGCTTCTGTTTTCTGCTAATTTGTATATCCTTCCCACCTGCCGGTTGTTAAAAATCTCATTTAATTACACCAAGCAGATAGTTCTCTACTCTCACCAGGTATGGCTGATATTTAGTGTTGACTCCAAACACAAGATCATCCGGGTGTGCTATGTGATCAGAATTACTTAGTTCACACCAGTACTTTCCATCTTCCCGATGTACAACATTAAAAGACACGCAGTCGGCTTCCAAAAAACAATTTATCTCGCAAACATCTGGGGACGTGAGTTCAACTCCTTTGAACACGTGACCTACAAGAGTGCGGCCTTCCATTGAACCACTGTACTCCAGCACTCGAGGACAGTTTTCTGTTAATTGCACAAAAAACTACCATACTTAAGATACGTTAAAGTCATATATCACATTAAATCAAACATTAGGAATTTCTAACAAACAACTTATGCTTGTTAATCACGCTGATTAACACCTGTAAGAGAATAAGACTAAAATTGAAGAAGCAATATAATGATATGAGTGCACCTACTGTCACCGTTGAAACACGCTGTTGCTGGTATAATCATGCGAGAACGAGACGTTCTGCACAGGAGTAACGAAGTTTGTCTCTTATAAAAATCATGGCAAAACGTAACTTACTATTTTATCATTATTATTATTATTGTTATTACTATTATTATTTGATATTATTATTAGTAGTAATGGTAACAGGACTGAGTGGAGTCCAATTCGGTCTGTAATCATACGAGTGATTAACAAAATCGGACGACCGCGTAGCGGGAGTCCGATTTGTTTAATCACGAGTATGATTACAGACCGAATTGGACGACACGAAGTTCTGTTACCAATTAATCATAACTTTAACAAAATTTGTGTTATAGAGGGCTCTTTTTTAAATAAAAACACAAGAAATTCCAAGATTTGTTTTTGTAGCAGTGAAAAAAAAGCCATTTAAGCGCGGGCGTGATGGCGCGTATTGTCCAATTTCTTAGGCATGACGCGTTCTGTCCAATTAAACTGTACTATTAAGGCTGAAATCAGGGCAGTTGATAGCCAATCAGATTTAAGAATTTTGTTATAGTTATGATTACAGACCGAATTGGACAACACGAATTTCTGTTACCAATTAATCATTACTTTAACAAAATTTGTGATATAGAGGGCTCTTTTCTTAAATAAAAACACAAGAAATTCCAAGATTTGTTTTTCTAGCAGTGAAAAAAAAAGCCATTTAAGCGCGCGTGATGGCGCGTACTGTCCAATTAAACTGTCCTATTAAGGCTGAAATCAGGGCAGTTGATAGCCAATCAGATTTGAGAATTTTGTTATAGTTATGATTACTATAATTAATATTAGTAATAGTGGTAGTATTAGTGTTACGCAGCCCGTGAGTCGCGCCCTTTTAAAAATTTGATTAATTCACGATTCTACGTTTTTTCACGTTCAGGAAGTTTGGCGCAAATTTGAGAGGCCCCGAGGATTTCACAAAATAAAAGGCGTCCACACGGGGGCTAGAATCACGTTGATAGTCGATGATTGATATTTTAACAAAGACAGAAGAAGGCACTTAAAATAACTATGTAGATTCAAGACGAAACACATGTTTATTGTTAAACAAATATGGCTTTGAGTGGATCGTAGACATAAGTTAGTACATGCATTATTGAAGAGAAAATAAGGTTGAAAAAAATGTAAAATATGTCTAAAATACAACGCGTATACTTTAGTTAGTCAAAAAACTTTGCCCAGAACGGAGCGCTCTGACTGCTGCTACGTTTCGGGCTCTAAGATCTTTGTTCAACTGTAGGCAGCGCAATCGTCTTTATTAGGATCTCAAAATTTTGAACAATGCGACGTCTGGTAGTTGTTGATGCTGTCAACCACAGTGTTGCGCTGTTTTTATCTGTAAAACATATACATTGGGCGCACTGATTTTAATTTGCAGCTTTCCATAATATTGTAAAAAAAAAAATTGGCCATGACCATTTGACGGTCGAAACGCCCTTCTTTCGAAACAAAGCTTTAAGTCATATCATCTCTTAGAGGAAGTCGCAAAATTTGAATAAACATGAAATCTTTTAAAGAACTACTCTGTTTATTAAACGTTTTAAGATTTTGAGTTTTCAACTATTTAATTCTCGCCCTGCCCCCAAAAGCAAGTTTTTGTTGGCCAGTTTTCAGTCCGGCCAACGAAAACTGTAGCAAAAGCCTTAGTAAAGATAAAACCACAACAACAACCTAGTGAGGAATATTCTACAGAATAAAACCAGCAAATTTTCAGCCACAAGTGCATCATTCAACAAAACGTACCTTCCTGTCCTTTGCAAAAAAGCATGAATTTATAGGCAAAAATCACAACTAACAACTTTGCTACCGCGAATCCCATATCTATATGTATCCTTTATCTCAGCCGTTATTTCACCAGTATTAGAGCTAATTAATCAAAGTGAGGTTTCGGTATAAGAGTAACCTGGCAACGTCAAGCGATTAATTAGCAATGCTGCCTTTAGAGGATATGTTTTTCCCCTTTATTTGGCGGAAATAAGTGACAAGTTCTTTTTATTTTTCTTTGATCTTTAGCTGTGTTTTCTTATTTTTATCATCGTCATCATTAATACACTCTTTTTTTTTTCTATAAGAGTTTTATTTTATAAGAATATTGAGGCTGAAATTTGTGAAATTCTAAGAATATTTTAAGACTAAACCCTAGGCTGGGCTGAGAATTTAAAAAGGACTCAATTTTGTGTTTGAAAATCGCTAAATTTATGTTTTCAACTCAACCGTAAAAAATTAAAAGGCAAGAACCCCAATGCCCCAATATATTCTAAAGCGGGAATGCCGTAAGCTGTA
The DNA here is from genome assembly GCA_942486035.1 of Porites lobata. NCBI lineage: Eukaryota > Metazoa > Cnidaria > Anthozoa > Scleractinia > Poritidae > Porites > Porites lobata. Next base: position 7,176,802 of record CALNXK010000003.1, read on the forward strand.
ATTTATCATAAAGAATAATAATTTCAGGGATATTTCACCCCAAAAATTGACAGAAAAATAAGAATGTTCAGTCATGGCCGGAAAAAAAAAACAACATTCTTATGTAAAAAAAGAGTGTATTATTTTAGTGTGATTTCCCAATATGGTGACTCATTTCGTCATTTTCAAACGATATCTAAATGAGAGCGCAGTGCAGTGGATTTCGAGGCTATAAACAGTAAACAATATATTGTCACCTTTGGTTTGGTCAAATTAAAGCTGATTTGAGATGATGATGTTTTGTTAAACACCGACTTAAAACCGGCCTGCAGTCGGTATTTTCTCATTGCTATGCCAACCGGTTTGTTTGCAATGGAGTCATAAATGATTTATTGTTATCGTCTTTGCAAAAGAGGGTTCTTGTGTTTATATTATTGGAGTGATAAGCAGCTCTTGATTCTTACAGATAAGGGTCTCTGCCTCTATAACTTTTCCTCACTTTTTCTTTTTCTTTATGTCTTCCTCTGGGTAGTTCTTATGGACCGATCGTTTATTACGTCCCGGGGGGGGAGGGGGGTTCGGAGGGGGGTGGGTACAATTTTCTAAGAGGCTTGATTTTGCGGGATCAATTTTAAAATTGCACAGAATGTGAGGGGGGTCGAAAAAGACACAGCACTTGCCCTAACCTGTAAAATTTGTCAAACTATATTATGATTGAAGCAAATCCACGTGCAGCAAGCAATGTATATGAAGATAAATTGTAAGAAGAGTGTTCCTTTTTAGAGAAAACGTCGTTTAGCCTAAAAAAAAACATATCCACGTGATACTGTTCTATCGCACAACCAAAGGCACGCACTACAGGACAACCCATATGATATCACGCGACAAGCGGAGGATAATCATCTCTCCTTCAGATCGTCTGTTGACGTACTTACTACGCTTTTCTACGTACAGCATGAGTTCGGCCATACTCGTAATTGATAAAATCCAGGGCAAGAAAAGTTGTTCTGTTGACTGTTTGCGTTTTGCCCTGCCTCAGCATTTTTATCCTACCTCAATAAACAAAACTGTTCTTTACAGCCGACGAGAAGTGTCAATTTTGGACTGTAATCTTTATATAAAATTTAGATTAAGTGCGTGAGGTAGCCACACTTAATAGCCTGTTCTGTCGAGATATTCGCAGACAGCGAAAGCGAGTCAGTGATGTTAATCCGTTTGAGAGTCTAGCCCTCCTCACCACTAAAGTGGAACCTCCATTTGGGACCACAACTCACAGGCGACCACCTATCCAAAAGGGGCATTCCAAAATTACCTAGTCAAAGCCCTATAGTTGCTCTACAACACATACTTATATCCGTCAGGAAAAAGATGTACCAGTACCTCTTGATCTCCTGGGAAGAGTCCCCTATTGTTCGAATCTCATAAGCGACCACTAAAGCGACCACTAAATCTCCACCTTTTGGCTGGTCTCTTACGGGGGGTTCGACTGTACACACAATTCTTTTCAAATGTTGAGGTGTTGACAAGCCCACGTTCTCGTTACTCTTTCTGTTTCTCGATCGGTGACAAGGACACCACCCTTGCTGAAAAATATAGCCGATTTGAAGACCGTCACATGGCACCGTTCTTGGTACGGCCAGTTGCGTTCTGTCATTTTTTCTAACGCTGTTTCACAATTTCCGTAAAGAAAGATGCGACAGACCATTGCTGGCGAAAATTTAGTAACAAGAAGAGATTTTCAGCTAAACATCCGAGAGATTTACTCGACCGCTTTGAGTTTCCTGTTCACGACTGGTGTCATCCGATGTAATAATTCATCACTGGAATTATAAGAAAAATAGGCAAGGTAGGTCTCGATCCTTGTTTTATAGGTTTTCAACGTTGTTTATATGGAAATAAGTTACTACAACGGCTTATAATTTTCAGCTTCTGCAAACGTGAAGTCATTAGCTCAAAATCTGGCAAACGTTTAAATACATTTCAAAGGTGAATCATTGTTCCTTGAAACAGACTATAGCTAGGCCTCACCGAATCAGCAAATGTATTTTTCGTTTGTCCGACTTCCGTCTTCTCAGCATTTCGATATAATATGCCTTGCTCGTTGCAGTCGTTGATTCCGTAGTAGATTCGCAAGGTTAGATTTCTTGCAGACCTGGATTCTTGTCGGTTTACTTTAGATCCTTTATGTTTTTACACACTGTTCAATTCTCTAGTTTTGAGTTTTGTCCAGCGCATACTAGTTTTCTCAACCATTGATACTATCTTCATCGTCAACTCATTCCATAGCATTCTAGTTTTCCTAGAGTGTGATATCCTTCCTCAAAAGAATGACCAGTGTCTCCAAACCTTAGCTGAGAGACCGGAAGATGCAACTTATTTGTCAGAAGACCGCTGTCCTCGCGCCAGACTTGATCATTCTTATCACAATTGCACCGCTTGGCTGTGTCGTCGCATGACCTAGTCATTCCGCATGCGCATCCACGAGTAGCGCCACCCCAATACGTCATATCTGCGCCATCACGTGACACCCACCAACCATATCTATTATTTGTATTATGTATAAGCAACATGGAATGATAACACTCATATCTGATGAACTGCTGACAATTTGCGGCAACTTCTGTGAGTTCTTTGATCTGAGAGAGACTGGCACCGATGTAATGAATGTCTCGTCTGTAACCACCCCGTACCTCGATTCCTTTTACAAGGATTCTGCTCTCGCTGTCATGACTGACAACGGTCACCCCAACCCCTCCCTTGTCGGTCATGTTACAGTAAACGGTAAACGGATCTTCGCCTAGTTCACCATCAGGATCTATGACGTAATCACCGCTGGCATCACAAATGCTCTGCTTGACTATGCTGCATGTTTCTGGAAATTTAACATGAAGACTCACATTCCACTGAAGGGAATCTCCTGATAGACAAGAGTAGTTACCCACGTAGTCTTTCCTAAGGGAAGGAATAAGTAATATGCCTGGTGTCTCGAGGTATGCATCTTGAGGCACTGATACACTTCCATTGTACAGCCACAACTCTGTTCCACTTGAAGTGGGACATGACAATTTCAAAGCTTGACCAACGTACAGGGTAACTGATAACTCTGGGCTGACTACGTGAGCAAGACTATAAAAAACTTTAAGCTCAACAGATGAAGAATTTTTTTGTTCAGCACTCGTAGCATTGCATACATAGAAACCACTGTCACCTATCGTCACATTCATTATAGACAGATTTCCGTCCGTGGTAAGAGTTCTTGAAGCAGACAGAGTTCCATGAGACCTCCTCCATGTAATGAGAGGGCGCGGTGAGCCAAATGCATTGCACGTGAAAGTCACTTGTTGTTCTTTCTGCGTAGAAATTATTTTTGGAGAAGTGTTGACGAATAGAGTCACTGCACATAAAAAAAGCAAAATAATAGTGAACATGTTTTGAATTGCCCAAAGTCTCATAACAGCCTGAAATAAGAGAAGATGAAGAGATACTTTACAGAAGACGGAACGACAAAAACTTCTTCGATAACAAGATAAGACAAGAAAGAAGATTTAAACTTTTTTTTTTCTTTTTTTTTTGCTAACCTTTTATTTTCAAGTTATTTAATTATTTATTTTACTTCCTTATCGTTTTACAATTAACGCCACGGGTAGCCCCTGATATGTTAAGCTATACCTATAAAACGTCTTATCCCTTTTCCTCATGAGAAATAGCCGAAAATTAAAAAGGAAGATTCCCGGCCAGGCATTTCGGTGGCCAAATTTTACCTACTATTGTTACCTCTCTCTTAATCTCCAGAATTTGATGTCAAAGGTCAAATGGCGCACAGAACTTCTTTCTGAATTAAGTCCCAAAGCTTGTAGAAAGGCCTAAAAGGACTAGGCGAAGACATTACTCGGGTTGTATGTGAATCTTGTATGTGCAATTTAAATAATTTAAATATGAAGCCGTCGTAACGAAACTATCTATATCAGTTCCATATTAAAAGTATACTGTAGAAAATACCTTTGCTGCAGTTTTGGCCAGTGAATCCCACGGCACACACACAGCGGTAACCTTTATCAGTGAAGCCCGTTTGACAACGGCTGTTCAAAGGACAGGGATTGCTTGCACAGTGGTTCTATCGAAAAAATTATAAATTATTGTTCATCGTTTTAACATCAACCTTGCAGCAACCTATTGGGGCAATTCAGAAGTTTCAGACAATTAATAATCACATAAAAATAACTAACGCTCCAAAAAACTTGGTTGCTTTAGTTCCGGACTGAGTAGCCTGCTCCAGGCTCCCAGATAGTCGGGCCCGCGGAATTGAGAAAGCGCGAACACGAAAACAAAACGGGAGTAAACTGGGGAGAGCCGGGGGAGGCGGCGGAGCCTGTAATCATCTCTCTCCCTTCCTTTTCCTTTTTATCCCGCCCGCCCCTATTTTCGCGCGCCTTACACTTTCGCGCCTTTCCCACTATCTGAGAGCTTGGAACAGGCTACGGACTGAGCCAAGGGCAGTGGGTTCTCCAACCAAGGTGACGTCAAACGTTATTTCGCTGTTAAAACCAGTGGTGGTGGTGGTGGTGGTGTCGCGAAATGTAGGCTGTCTTCCTTCCCAGGTTATATTTTTACATGATTATTTTAGGAGCTACGACCATGCAATATTTGGTCATAAAATATTCCTTATTCTTACCAGGAATGGCTGATAAATGGTACCGACTCCATTCACGAGATCCTGAGGATGTGCTATGTGATCAGAGTTACTCAGTTCACACCAATACTTTCCATCTTGTAGTGGTCCAATATTGAATGACACGCAGTCTGCTGCTAGAAAACAGTTGACCTCACAAACATCGGGCGATTTGATTTCAATTCTTTTAAACACGTGACCCAAAAGAATGCGGCCCTCCATGAAATCGGTGAACTTCACTTCACGGGGACAGTCAATTCCTGTTGATTGCACAGGACACTTCCATACTTAGCATCATATATTGTATTCAGATCCTGGATTGGGACCTTAAGCTAGTAGAGGAGACTGGTAATGAAAAGCGGCAAACATCAGAGATAAAAACAACGGTGCCCAATCCTTTTTCTTTTCTTGTTCACAAACTGTGAAGGAATAAATAGACCTTGTCACGGTTTTCGACGCCGTCTTGACGACTAGGCAAACGCGTGAGAAATTACAGTGTTTGTATGAGAATCTAATGTCGAATAATTTCCGTAGAACGTCTTTTCTGAAAAAATATCAATTGTAAACTAAAGCTTCATTCTTAAGGATTCTACTGAAAAAAATTGAGGGCGTTAAAGCGCTAGAAGACCTAGAACCACTTTTTAAAATTTTCCATACATTTGTCTGTAGGAAAGTCCCTGGAAAAATTACAGACAAATATATGGAAAATCTAAAGCAAGCCTCTGGAGACATTTAAGCACAGGTACGGCCCCAAAATTTTTTAGTACAATCCTTTGCTTTGTAGCTTTAGTTTACAATTTTTTTTTTACAGAACAGCCGTTTTACGGAAATTATTCGAGATTAGATTCTCATACAAACACCGTTTGCCTACTCGTCAAGATGGCGTCGAAAACCGTGACAAGGTCTATTAATGCGACGTCATTCTATTCAGAAAGGATATATATCACACTCTAGGAAAACTAGAATGTTATGGAATGAGTTGACGAGGTGCACGTTACATAGTTGTTAGGCAACAATGTGTTGTTTATGTAACAAAAGCAAATTTCGAGCGCTTTTTTATATGAGTCCCAATTTATTTCGTTATTGTTAGGCCTGAACTTACAAAAGACTTAGAAACCGGTAAAACATCTTTCCTCTTTATAACGAAGTCAATAAGTTAGTAACAGAAATAGCAATAGTCTCTTTGTAAACATAAGAAGCAATCGTTTTAATAACGAAAATTTACAGGACTGATTATTTACTCTTAAAAAGATTAATTTTCAGATTCGTTCTGGATAAGGGTTATAAGACTGCTTGCAGTCCGCCTTTTCTCTTCAAATCCGTCTAGTTTTTATCTCATCCAGCGCGATTGCAAACCACGACGTTATTATTACAATAAGGGATTGAGACGAGACGTTATTTTTTCTTCTCGAGCTTACGCCCTCGTTTCTCGCGGCTCGCGTGCTAGGTTTCGCGTGCCGTAACTTTGCAAAGAAAACTAAGAAACTGCTCGCAGTCTAGGATCCGGGCTATACGTTTGATGTTAACTATGTCGGAATGGCCTGAAACGTTATTGTTTAAGCAGTCACATTTATTTTCACACCTTTCCACGCATACAGGATTTTAAATAACTTACCTTCCTCTCCTCTACAAACGGCCATAAGGAAAAGAAACAGAAATGGCAACTTTGATGCAACAAATTCCATATCTACACTTCAACGTGAGAGTATACAAGCTCTCCATAGACTAAGGTAATTTCGCGTCACAACTTTTTGCGACGTTTAATTTAAGTGTTCTGAATAATTTATCGTTATTATCCTTATAAAAGGAAATTCTTAGAGAACTGAAGTCACACAAACTAGCACTTCTAATTTTTTTCTTCATTACCTTTGGCTCTTTGCATCTGGCGCATTTGTCAGAGTATAACAACTGTCAGTTTTTATTTCGTTGCTGACCATCCAACAACGTTTTTCACGAAACTACTATATTTTCCTCTCAAATAACTCTTTAGACTACTCAGTTATCACCGCACGCAGCGTACATCTTCTCCTACTGTTTTAAGAAAGAAAGGTCTCCAACAGTACATATATTTACTCCAATATTGCCGCCTTCTAATAATAATAAGAACGGGTACTCCACTTAGAAAACTAAAGTATTAATATCAAAAACTCATCTGGAAAGGGGCATAGACCTTTAAAATTATAGTTTTAAATAAAACAAAAGGAAAGGAAAAATTTCGTGGCAAAGTAAAGTGTTATCAACAATGGTTTCTTTAATAATTATCTGTTATTTGCAAATAGGAAGTTTTAATGTTCCATTTCATTAAATTTAATGAGCGCCGCGGCGATCTTTAGAGTACATTTGGAATGTTTATTATTTTTCTTTTTTCATAGGGCTGTTTTAAAATAATTGGACAAACTGCTGCTCATAAGCCTTGCCCCCAGTTGTAGGTCCATCGACCTGTAAATAAAAATACATCTGATTATAACCCCCTCTGACTAAAGGCTTCCCTCCACATTTAATAAAGTGAATTCGCTTAATAATGACGTTTTGAAGTTTAATTGAAAACCAGTTAACACCAGTTAACACAAAACATATCTTGATCAGCACTGCTATAGCATTGGCTCAGTCTCCAGCCTTGGGTGTCAGAGACTTGAGCCTATGCTATAGCTTGTGTCAAAGAACTTTTTCTATTCCTGTTATACAGCTGTAGGTCCCCCCGAATATGCCCCTCCATTTATAAGTCCTCTTAAAACTACAACGGCTTATAATTTTCAGCTTCTGCAAACGTGAAGTCATCAGCTCAAGATCTGGCAAACGTTCAAATACATTTCAAAGATGATTCATTGTCCCCTGAATCAGTCTAGGCATAACCGAATCGGTTAATGTCTTTTTCGTTTGTCCGACTTCCGTCTTCTAAACATTTCGATATAATCTGCCTTGCACGTAGATTCCGGAGTAGATTCGCAAGGTAAGATTTCTTGCAGACCTGGATTCTTGTCGGTTTGCTTCAGATCCTTTTTCTGCTTTTTGTTTTTACACACACTGTTCAATTCTCAAGTTTTATCCAGTGCATACTAGTTTTCTCAACCACTGATACTATATATATTCATCGTCAACTCATTCCATAGCATTCTAGTTTTCCTAAAGTGTGATATCCTTTTTCAGCAGACTGACCAGTGTCTCCAAACCTTAGCTGAGAGACCGGAAGATGCAACTTATTTGTCAGAAGACCGCTGTCCTCGCGCCAAACATGATCATTCTTATCACAATTGCACAGCTTAGCACTCTTGTCGCAGGAATTAGTCATTCCGCATGCACACCCCACAGTAGCGCCACCCCAATACGTCATATCTGCGCCATCACTTGACACCCACCAACCATATCTATTATTTCTATTATGGACACGCAATATGGAACCATAACACTCATATCTGATGAATTGCTGACAATTTGCGGCAACTTCTGTGAGTCCTTTGATCTGAGAGAGACTGGCACCGATGTAATGAATGTCTCGTCTGTAACCACCCGGGGCCTCGATTCCTTTTACAAGGATTCTGCTCTCGCTGTCATGACTGACAACGGTTACCCCGACCCCTCCCTTGTCGGTCATGTTACAGTAAACGGTAAACGGATCTTCGCCTAGTTCACCATCAGGATCTATGACGTAATCACCGCTGGCATCACAAATGCTCTGCTTGACTATGCTGCATGTTTCTGGAATTTTAACATGAAGACTTACATTCCACCGAGGGGAATCTCCTAATAGACAAGAGTAGTTACCCACGTGATCTTTCCTAAGGGAAGGAATAAGTAATATGCCTGGTGTCTCGAGGTATACATCTTGACGCACTGACACACTTCCATTGTACAGCCACAACTCTGTTCCACTTGAAGTAGGACACGACAATTTCACAGCTTGACCAACGTACAGGGTAACTGATAACTCTGGGCTGACTACGTGGGCAAGACTATAAAACACTTTAAGCTCTACAGATGAAGAATTTTTTTGTTCAGCACTCGTAGCATTGCATACATAGAAACCACTGTCACCTATCGTCACATTCATTATAGACAGATTTCCGTACGTGGTAAGAGTTCTTGAAGCAGACAGAGTTCCATGAGACCTCCTCCATGTAATGATAGGGCGCGGTGAGCCAAGTGCATTGCACGTGAAAGTCACTTGTTGTTCTTTTTGGGTGGAAATTATTTTTGGAGAAGTGTAGACGAATAGAGTCACTGCACAAGAAAAAAAGGCAAAATAATAGTGAATATTTTTTGAATTGCCCGACGTCTCATAATAACCTGAAATAAGAGATGATAAGGGGGTTCTTTAAAGAAAACGGAACGGCAAACTTCATCCATAACAAGATAAGACAAGACAAGAAGATTAAACTGGGGTACTAGAGCCTTATAGTATATGATAGCATTTTATTTTATTTTGCTAACCTTTTATTTTCAATTTATTTATTTATTTTACTTTTTTATCTTTTTACAATTAACGCCGCGGGTAACCCCTGATATGTTAAGCGTCTTATCCCTTTTCCTCATGAGAAATAGCCGAAAATTAAAAAGGAAGATTCCCGGCCAGGCATTTCGGTGGCCAAATTTTACCTAATACTGTTACCTCTCTCTTAATCTCCAGAATTTGATGTCAAGGGACAAATGGCGCACAGAACTTCTTTCTGAATTAAGGCCGTAAGCTTGTAGAATTGCTTAAATGGACTAAGCGACGACATTACTCGGGTTGTATGTGAATCTTGTATGTGCAATTAACAGCATTTAAAGATAGAGCCGTTCTAACGAAACTATCTAAATCAGTTTCATATTAAAAGTCCGGGGGGGCGGACTCCGCATATGAAAGGGTGGGGATATTCGTCGTCTCGCTTAGAGCTGTAAATTTCGGATTTTGGCCTCACTTAGGGTGTTCTGGGCAAAACGCCATCATATTTAGCCGTGAAGGTCTCGTTTAGGGTTGCACGCGAAAAAATATAAAAATATAGATAGTGTCTGTGTTTTAACATGGTCTCTTTTAGGGGTCAAAAAAGCTTGGGCCACGCCCAGATCGGTCTCCTTTAGGGGGTTAATTCAAAATTTCCGACAAGCATCCCCACCCTTTTCATATGCGGAAGTATACTGTAGAAAATACCTTTGCTGCAGTTTTGGCCAGTGAATCCCACGGGACACACACAGCGGTAACCTTTATCAGTGAAGCCCGTTTGACAACGGCCATTCAAAGGACAGGGATTGCTTGCACAGTGGTTCTGTAGCAAAAAATATAAATTATTGTTCATCGTTTTAACAGCAACCTATTGGGGCAATTCAGAAGCAGCAGACAATTAATTATCATATAAAAATAACTACCGCTCCAAAAAACTTGGTTGCTTTAGCCCCGGACTGAGTAGCCTGTTCCAGGCTCCGAGATGGTCGGGCCCACGGAATTGAGAAAGCGCGAACACGAAAAAAACGGGAGGAAACTGGGGAGAGCCGGGGGAGGCGGCGGAGCCTGTAATCATCTCTCTCCCTTCCTTTTCCTTTTTTTTCCCGCCCCGCCCCCATTTTCGCGCGTCCTACACTTTCGCGCCTTCCCCACTATCTGAGAGCTTGGAACAGGCTACGGACTGAGCCAAGGGCAGTGGGTTCTCCAACCAAGGTGACGTCAAACGTTATTTCGCAGTTAAACCAGTGGTGGTGGTGGTGGTGGTGGTGTCGCGAAATGTAAGCTGTCTTCCTTCGCAGGTTATATTTTTACATGATTATTTTAGGAGCTACGACCATGCAATATTTGGTCATGAAATATTCCTTATTCTTACCAGGAATGGCTGATAAATGGTACCGACTCCATTCACGAGATCCTGAGGATGTGCTATGTGATCAGAGTTACTCAGTTCACACCAATACTTTCCATCTTGTAGTGGTCCAATATTGAATGACACGCAGTCTGCTGCTAGAAAACAGTTGACCTCACAAACATCAGGCGATTTGATTTCAATTCTTTTAAACACGTGACCCAAAAGAATGCGGCCCTCCATGAAATCGGTGAACTTCACTTCACGGGGACAGTCAGTTCCTGTTGATTGCATAGGACACTTCCATACTTAGCATCATATATTGTATTCAGATCCTGGATTGGGACCTTAAGCTAGTAGAGGAGACTGGTAATGAAAAGCGGCAAACATCAGAGATAAAAACAACGGTGCCCAATCCTTTTTCTTTTCTTGTTCACAAACTGTGAAGGAATAAATAGACCTTGTCACGGTTTTCGACGCCATCTTGACGAGTAGGCAAACGTGTGAGAAATTACAGTGTTTGTATGAGAATCTAATGTCGAATAATTTCCGTAAAACGGCTGTTCTGAAAAAAATATCAATTGTAAACTAAAGCTACAAAGCAAAGGATTGTACTACAAACTATTGGGGCGTACCTGTGCTTAAATGTCTCCAGAGGCTTGCTTTAGATTTTCCATATATTTGTCTGTAATTTTTCCAGCGACTTTCCTACAGACAAATGTATGGAAAATTTTAAAAAGTGGTTCTAGGTCTTCTAGCGCTTTAACGCCCTCAATTTTTTTCAGTAGAATCCTTAACAATGAAGCTTTAGTTTACAATTGATATTTTTTCAGAAAAGACGTTTTACGGAAATTATTCGACATTAGATTCTCATACAAACACTGTAATTTCTCACACGTTTGCCTACTCGTCAAGATGGCGTCGAAAACCGTGACAAGGTCTATTAATGCGACGTCATTCTATTCAGAAAGGATATATATCACACTCTAGGAAAACTAGAATGTTATGGAATGAGTTGACGAGGCGCACGTTACATAGTTGTTAAGCAACAATGTGTTGTTTATGTAACAAAAGCAAATTTCCAGCGCTTTTTTATATGAGCCCCAATTTATTTCGTTATTGTTAGGCCTGAACTTACAAAAGACTTAGAAACCGGTAAAACATCTTTCCTCTTTATAACGAAGTCAATAAGTTAGTAATAGAAACAGCAATAGTCTCTTTGTAAACATAAGAAGCAATCGTTTTAATAACGAAAATTTACAGGACTGATTAATTTACTCTTAAAAAGATTAATTTTCAGATTCGTTCTGGATCCGGGTTATAAGACTGCTTGCAGTCCGCCTTTTCTCTTCAAATCCGTCTAGTTTTTATCTCATCCAGCGCGATTGCAAACCACGACGTTATTATTACAATAAGGGATTGAGACGAGACGTTATTTTTTCTTCTCGAGCTTACGCCCTCGTTTCTCGCGGCTCGCGTGCTAGGTTTCGTGTGCCGTAACTTTGCAAAGAAAACTAAGAAACTGCTCGCAGTCTAGGATCCGGGCTATACGTTTGATGTTAACTATGTCGGAATGGCCTGAAACGTTATTGTTTAAGCAGTCACATTTATTTTCACACCTTTCCACGCATACAGGATTTTAACTAACTTACCTTCCTCTCCTCTACAAACGGCCATAAGGAAAAGAAACAGAAATGGCAACTTTGATGCAACAAATTCCATATCTAAACTTCAACGTGAGAGTATACAAGCTTTCCATAGACTAAGGTAATTTCGCGTCACAACTTTTTGCGACGTTTAATTTAAGTGTTCTGAATAATTTATCGTTATTATCCTTATAAAAGGAAATTCTTAGAGAACTGAAGTCACACAAACTAGCACTTCTAATTTTTTTCTTCATTACCTTTGGCTCTTTGCATCTGGCGCATTTGTCAGAGTATAACAACTGTCAGTTTTTATTTCTTTGCTGATCATCCAACAACGTTTTTCACGAAACTACTATATTTTCCTCTCAAATAACTCTTTAGACTACTCAGTTATTACCGTGCGCAGCGTACATCTTCTCCTACTGTTTTAAGAAAGAAAGGTCTCCAACTGTACATATATTTACTCCAATATTGCCGCCTTCTAATCATAATAAGAACGAGTACTCCACTTAGAAAACTAAAGTATTAATTTCAAAAACTCATCTGGAAAGGGGCATAGACCTTTAAAATTATCGTTTTAAATAAAACAAAGGAAAGGAAAAATTTTGTGGCAAAGCAATGTGTTATCAACAATGGTTTCTTTAATAATTATCTGTTATTTGCAAATAGGAAGTTTTAATGTTCCATTTCATTAAATTTAATGAGCGCCGCGGCGATCTTTAGAGTAGATTTGGAATGTTTATTATTTTTCTTTCTTCATAGGGCTGTTTTAAAATAATTGGACAAACTGCCGCTCATAAGCCTTGCCCCCAGTTGTAGGTCCATCGACCTGTAAATAAAAAATACATCTGATTATAACCCCCTCTGACTAAAGGCCTCACTACACATTTAATAAAATGAATTCGCTTAATAATGCCATTTTGAAGTTTAATTGAAAACCAGTTAACACCAGTAAACACAAAACATATCTTGATCAGCACTGCCATAGCATTGGCTCAGTCTCCAGCCTTGGGTGTCAGAGACTTGAGCCTATGCTATAGCTTGTGTCAAAGAACTTTTTCTATTCCTGTTATACAGCTGTAGTTCCCCCTGAATATGCCCCTCCATTTATAAGTCCTCTTAAAACTACAACGGCTTATAATTTTCAGCTTCTGCAAACGTGAAGTCATCAGCTCAAGATCTGGCAAACGTTTAAATACATTTCAAAGATGATTCATTGTCCCCTGAATCAGTCTAGGCCTAACCGAATCGGTAAATGTCTTTTTCGTTTGTCCGACTTCCGTCTTCTAAACATTTCGATATAATCTGCCTTGCACGTTGATTCCGGAGTAGATTCGCGAGGTAAGATTTCTTGCAGACCTGGATTCTTGTCGGTTTGCTTCAGATCCTTTTTCTGCTTTTTGTTTTTACACACACTGTTCAATTCTCAAGTTTTATCCAGTGCATACTAGTTTCCTCAACCATGCATTGATACTATATTCATCGTCAACTCATTCCATAGCATTCTAGTTTTCCTAAAGTGTGATATCCTTTTTCTGTAGACTGACCAGTGTCTCCAAACCTTAGCTGAGAGACCGGAAGATGCGACTTATTTGTCAGAAGACCGCTGTCCTCGCGCCAGACATGATCATTCTTATCACAATTGCACCACTTGGATGTGTCGTCGCACGACCTAGTCGTTCCGCATGCACATCCACGAGTAGCGCCACCCCAATACGTCATATCTGCGCCATCACGTGACACCCACCAACCATATCTATTATTTCTATTATGGTCAAGCAATATGGAACCATAACACTCATATCTGATGAATTGCTGACAATTTGCGGCAACTTCTGTGAGTCCTTTGATCTCAGAGAGACTGGCACCGATGTAATGAATGTCTCGTCTGTAACCACCCGGGGCCTCGATTCCTTTTACAAGGATTCTGCTCTCGCTGTCATGACTGACAACGGTTACCCCAACCCCTCCCTTGTCGGTCATGTTACAGTAAACGGTAAACGGATCTTCGCCTCGTTCACCATCAGGATCTATGACGTAATCACCGCTGGCATCACAAATGCTCTGCTTGACTATGCTGCATGTTTCTGGAATTTTAACATGAAGACTTACATTCCACCGAAGGGACTCTCCTGATAGACAAGAGTAGTTACCCACGTGATCTTTCCTAAGGGAAGGAATAAGTAATATGCCTGGTGTCTCGAGGTATACATCTTGACGCACTGACACACTTCCATTGTACAGCCACAACTCTGTTCCACTTGAAGTAGGACACGACAATTTCAAAGCTTGACCAACGTACAGGGTAACTGATAACTCTGGGCTGACTACGTGGGCAAGACTATAAAACACTTTAAGCTCTACAGATGAAGAATTTTTTTGTTCAGCACTCGTAGCATTGCATACATAGAAGCCACTGTCACCTATCGTCACATTCATTATAGACAGATTTCCGTCCGTGGTAAGAGTTCTTGAAGCAGACAGAGTTCCATGAGACCTCCTCCATGTAATGATAGGGCGCGGTGAGCCAAATGCATTGCACGTGAAAGTCACTTGTTGTTCTTTTTGGGTAGAAATTATTTTTGGAGAAGTGTTGACGAATAGAGTCACTGCACAAGAAAAAAAAGCAAAATAATAGTGAATATTTTTTGAATTGCCCGATGTCTCATAATAACCTGAAATACTGAAATAAGAGAAGATGAAGAGGTACTTTACAGTAAACGGAACGGCAAAACTTCTTCGATAACAAGATAAGACAAGGCAAGAAGATTTAAACTGGGATACTAGAGCGTTATGGTATACGTTGTGATAACGAACGCGATGAACTCTATTAACATTTTTTTTGGTAACCTTTTATTTTACAATTTATTTATTTATTTATTTTATTTCTTTATCTTTTTACAATTAACGCCACGGGTAACCCCTGATAAGTTAAGCTATACATCCCTTTTCCTCATGAAAAATAGCCGAAAATTTAAAAGGAAGATTCCCGGCCAGGCATTTCGGTGGCCAAATTTTATCTACTACTGTTACCTCTCTCTTAATCTCCAGAATTTGATGTCAAGGGTCAAATGGGGCACAGAACTTCTATCTGAATTAGCTCCCTAAGCTTGTAGAATGGCTTAAATGGACTAAGCGACGACATTACTCGGGTTGTATGTGAATCTTGTATGTGCAATTAAAAGAATTTGAAGATAGAGCCGCTCTAACGAAACTATCTAAATCAGTTTCATAATAAAAGTATACTGTAGAAAATACCTTTGCTGCAGTTTTGACCAGTGAATCCCACGGGACACACACAGCGGTAACCTTTATCAGTGAAGCCCGTTTGACAACGGCCATTCAAAGGACAGGGATTGCTTGCACAGTGGTTCTATAGAAAAAAATATAAATTATTGTTCATCGTTTTAACAGCAACCTTGCAGCAACCTATGGGGCAATTCAGAAGCAGCAGACAATTAATTATCACATAAAAATAACTACCGCTCCAAAAAACTTGGTTTCTTTTGCCCCGGACTGAGTAGCCTGTTCCAGGCTCCGAGATAGTCGGGCCCGCGGAATTGTAACCTGAGATCAGGCGTCTTTTTTTTTTTTTTTTTTTTTTTTTGCTTCTTTGGCTCGAGAGGGAAAAAAAATAACGCCTGATACATTTATTTAACAAGCAGTCAACCGCCCCCTAATTTACATAATCTAACGTTTGCTTGACCTGTCATGTTTTTAGCCAATAAGCGTTTACCAAACGGGAATCAAATTTTGGCGCGAATAATGTCTCTTTTGAAATCAGTTTTAGGGAAAAAAATTTTTTAAGTACGTCCGTGTTCAGATGGCGCTTCGTAAAAAAAAAAATTAATGTGTTGTTTTTGTGATGAAATATACTGCTAGCTGGAGCTGTCGTACCTTTATGAATAGCTACAAATAATAAAGAATTTACTGGTTAAAGCTCGTTGACTTCGTTCTGTACCGAAAGCAGTGGAAAAAAAATTAGGCTGAAGCACCATATTTCACGAACTGAAAGGTGTTGTGAAAGCGAAGATCGCTCAGAATAATTCGCAGCATGATTTCTGAAGGAGGAAATACAGTCAAACCAGGTCAAGATTCCATTCATGAATTGATTATTTGAAAAGTGAACCCGTTTGTCGCTTCTGTAACTTGTAGCCGGTATCAAATTGCATTCAAATGATCGGTGAAGTTTTGACTGCAACTGTTTTGGTATACGATGAGATGGTAAATATTTCAATGGATGAAACTTCTATTTAGGCATTATTCAAATTCAAGAAAA
The DNA here is from genome assembly GCA_942486035.1 of Porites lobata. Classification (NCBI taxonomy): domain Eukaryota; kingdom Metazoa; phylum Cnidaria; class Anthozoa; order Scleractinia; family Poritidae; genus Porites; species Porites lobata. Next base: position 7,193,143 of record CALNXK010000003.1, read on the forward strand.
GTGAGCGGGCAGAAATTTCATAACGAACTCGCGTGTGTATTCACTGCTTATTACGCAAGCAAAAATGCAGACTGAAATCAACAACAACTAACGGATGGCGTCATTTTGGCCAATCGGAACAGCGCAAATCATCCGCATTGTTTCCTATCCAATCAGAAAAAAGTCCAGATTCTGGCATTTTTACATGTGATCCAACAGAGAAATGTATCATGCCCTCTTCCCGTGAGAGACATAAAGGGATAATTAATAGGGAGAGGGCATGATCTCAGGCTAGCGGAATTGAGAAAACGCGAACACAAAAAAAAAAAAAAAAAAAAACGGGAGGAAACTGGGGAGAGCCGGGGGGAGGCGGCGGAGCCTGTAATCATCTTAATAATAATAATAATAATAATAATAATAATAACTTTATTTCTATAGCGCTCTTATCCTATGTTCAAGGCGCTTTACAATCATGTAAACAACATTATTGAAAAATATTTACAAATTTACGACCATATCCTAATATATTTACAATGGATAAAAAAGGAAAAATTGAAACTAAAACAACTATTAAACCATATTCATAATGATAAAAAAAAGGGAAAAAATTAAAACTAACGCAATATATACAAATTTATAAAAACAATGATCCGTTATCACAGAATTTAGTAAACAAGTACGTCTTAAGTGATCTTTTAAAACTCGAGATGGTGTTGGACTTCCGAATTTCATAGGGTATTAAGTTCCATTCTCTTGGTGCATGAACAGCGAATGCTCTATCTCCGTAGGTCTTGGTATACGATCTAGGTTGCATTAAAAGTTCATTACTAACAGACCTCAATGATCTAGAATGAGGACGATAATGTAGTTTTTGAGCTAAATAGCTAGGCGATGTCCCATTCAGTGATTTATACACGACGAGCAGAATCTTGAAAATAATACGATATTGAATCGGTAGCCAGTGAAGCGCACACAAAACAGGTGTGATATGCTGAAACTTACTCACTTGCAACACAACTCTAGCCGCCGTGTTTTGTACATACTGCAATCTTTGTAACTGATACTTAGGTAGGCCGTATAATAATGGATTACAGTAATCTAGTTTCGATGTGACAAATGCATGAACAGCAACTTCTGCTGATTCTTTAGTGAAATACTTCCTAATTCTAGATAGGTTCCTGAGATGATAAAATGATGATCTACAGATGCTAGACACATGTGCATGAAAAGACATGTGCTCATCAAAGATAACACCAAGACTCCTAGCCGACTGAGAGGCAGCCACGCTCTCGTCACCAACACATAAGGACTGAAAGGATGGAGAGGGACGATGCTTTGAGTGGATAAGCATGACCTCCGTCTTGTCGTGGTTTAGCTTCAATTCGTTGAGATCCATCCAGCGACATATTGCAGAAACGCAGTTCTCGACCCTCGATTTAGCAGCGTCCACATCCACCGATTTGAATGCAAAGTATAACTGAGTATCGTCGGCGAAGAGATGATAATCTAAGCCATAAGATCTTATCACTTTAGCAAGTGGCGCAGTATACAGAAGGTAGAGAACAGGTCCAAGAACTGAACCTTGGGGAACACCCACGGGAAGATCTCGTACCGTAGAATTCGCCTCATTGATGTTTACAAACTGAGTTCTTTGAGAAAGATAAGAATCGAACCATTGCAGTACAGTTCCTCTGATACCAAATGATTTCTGCAGTCGTGCCAGCAGCAAGGAATGGTTAACGGTATCAAATGCTGCCGACAGATCCAATAAGACAAGGAAAACATTCTCACCCTTATCCAATGACAGCATAATGTCATTTGTAACTGTGAGAAGTGCAGTCTCGGTGCTGTGAAAAATCTTGTACGCTGATTGAAGAGGCTCGTGTAGATCATTTTCGCCAAGATAGCTATTCAATTGCACAAACACTGCTTTCTCTATCAATTTAGACAGGAACTTTAAATTTGATACAGGGCGAAAATTACTAAACTGCTCAAAGTCTGCATTTAATTTCTTAAGAATAGGTGATAGCAGCGCCACCTTAAGTTCCTTGGGCAGCAATCCAGATGACAATGACAAATTAATGACCCTTCTAAATATAGGGACAAGACTAGAATAGCATTTCCGCATGATACTCGCTGGAAGTGGATCCAGTGCGCATGCCTTAATAGTTGAACCCCTAATCAACCCTAAGACGTCTTCATCTGTTACCATTGTGAACTCGCTAAAGCATGACGTACACTCAGAATCCTCCATGGTGCGCTCCCCCAGCTGCACTTTTCTAACCAGCAACTCATCACGAATTCGCACAATCTTGGCACTAAAGAAATCAGCAAAGGCATCTGCGAGTTCTTGGTCACTGTTCGCAGACGGATATCTTTTGTCTATACTCCTTTGCAGTAATTTATCAACTGTGCGAAAAAGTAATTTACTATCGTGGGCATTTTCCTGAATAACTGCTGAATAATGCTGTTCTTTCGCCTTGTAGAGCATATCATTCACAACATTGCACTGTTCCATATAATTTACCCTGTCAGTTTCAAGACCAGTCGAACGCCATTTACGTTCAAGCCTTCGCCTTTTCCTCTTCTGAGTAGCGATCTCCTCATTATACCAAGGAGCATTAGGTCGAATGACAATAGTGCGAGTTCTTTTAGGTGCCAACTTGTCCAAAGCCTTGCATAACACCTCATCATACTCCTTCGCCAATGACTCAACACTTTGCAAGATACACCTGTCTGACAAACCAGACGATCCAATCATCTCATTGAAAGCATCAAAATCAAATCCCTTTAATTTACGAGAGACAACAGTCCTCCTTTCATTTAATGGTTTCCGTAAATTCAAATTAAAGCAAACAGCCTTATGATCCGAGATAAACTGTTCCATGACTGTAACATTCTTTAGGCCTAAGGCACCCTCAGTCTCATTCCTTGTAATGACCAAGTCCAATATATGACCTCGTTTATGGGTGGGTACACACACATGTTGCTTTAAATTGAACAAATCCAGTAACTCTCTTTCTCCCTTCCTTTTCCTTTTTATCCCGCCCGCCCCTATTTTCGCGCGCCCTACACTTTCGCGCCTTCCCCACTATCTGAGAGCTTGGAACAGGCTACGGACTGAGCCAAGGGCAGTGGGTTCTCCAACCAAGGTGACGTCAAACGTTATTTCGCAGTTAAACCAATGGTGGTGGTGGTGGTGGTGTCGCGAAATGTAGGCTGTCTTCCTTCCCAGGTTATATTTTTACATGATTATTTTAGAAGCTACGACCATGCAATATTTGGTCATAAAATATTTCTTATTCTTACCAGGAATGGCTGATAAATGGTACCGACTCCATTCACGAGATCCTGAGGATGTGCTATGTGATCAGAGTTACTGAGTTCACACCAATACTTTCCATCTTGTAGTGGTCCAATATTGAAAGACACGCAGTCTACTGCTAGAAAACAGTTGACCTCACAAACATCGGGCGATTTGATTTCAATTCTTGTAAACACGTGACCCACAAGAATGCGGTCCTCCATGAAATCACTGAACTTCACTACACGGGGACAGTCAATTCCTGTTGATTGCACACGACACTTCCATACTTAGCATCATATACAGTAAAAACCCACGAGTAACAACCTAAGATTTAAGAACCTTTTAGGCTAAAATTTGCACCCCTCCATATGAGAACCTCTTTAGCCTAAAATTTGGAGAAAGGTTCTTATATAAATGTTGTTTGATTGAGGTCATTGAGAAAATGTGTTTTACAGCACAATCATCTATACAAAGTTGTTTTGACTCAACAAATTAAAATTCATGTGAGAATAGATGTCTATTATGGTCATATTAAAATATAAGCAATCATTAAGTGTGCAAATTTAAGGGTGCTGATCACTAAAATCTTCTTAGCAACGACATAATTTTTTGCAAGAAATTAAGAACCTATTAAGAACCTAGATAGCCTAAATTTATGTTAACCACCATTTATGAAAGAACTTGTTTAGGCTAACCCTGGAAAATGTAGGTTCTTACTCGTGGGTTTTTACTGTACTGTGTTCAGGTCCTGGATTGGACCTTAAGCTAGTAGAGGAGACTGGTAATGAAAGGCGGCAAACATCAAAGATAAAAACAACGATGCACAATCCTTTTTCTTTTCTTGTTCACAAATTGAGAAGGAATAAATTAATGCGACGTCATTCTATCGAGAAAGGATATCACTCACACTCTAGGAAAACTAGAATGCTATGGAATGAGTTGACGAGACTCACGTTACATAGTTGTTAAGCAACAAAGTGTTGTTTATGTAACTAAAGCAAATTTCCAGCGCTTTTTTATATAAGCCCCAATTTATTTCGTTAGTGTTAGGCCCGAACTTAAAAAAGGCTTAGAACCGGGTAAAACATCCTAGTCTTTCTTCTTTATAAGGAATTCAATAAGTTAGTAAAAGAAACAGCAACCGTCTCTTGGTAAACAAAACAAGCAATCGTTTTAATAACGAAAATTAAGAGGACTGATTAATTTATATTACTCTTAAAAATATTAATTTTCAGATTCTTTCTGGATCCGGGTAGACTGCTTGCAGTCAGTCCACCTTTCCTCTTCAAATCCGTCTAGTTCTTATCTCTTCCAGCGCGATTGCAAACCACGAAGTTATTATCACAATAAGGGATTGAGACGAGACGTTATTTTTTCCTATCGGGCTTACACCCTCGTTTCTCGCGGCTCGCGTGCCTAGGTTTCGTGTGCAGTAACTTTGCAAAGAAAAATAAGCGACGGCTCGCAGTCTAGGATCCGCGGTATACGTTTGATGTTAACTATGCCGGAATGGCCTTAAACTTTATTGTTTAAGCAGTCACATTATTTTATTTTTACACCTTTCCACGCATACAGGATTTTAACTAACTTACCTTCCTCTCCTCTAGAAACGGTCATAAAGCAAAGAAACAGAAATGGCAACTTTGATGCAACAAATTCCATATCTACACTTGAACGTGAAAGTATACAAGCTCTCGATGCACTAAGGTAATTTCGCGTCACAACTTTTTGCGACGTTTAATTTATGTGTTCTGAATAATTTATCATTATTATCTTTATAAAAGGAAATTCTTAGCGAACTTAAGTCACACAAACTAGCACTTCTAATTTTTTTCTTCATATCCTTTGGCTCTGCATCTGGCGCATTTGTCAGAGTATAACAACTGTCAGTTTCTATTTCGTTGCTAACTATCCGACAACGTTTTTCACAAAACTACTATATTTTCCTCTCAAATAACTCGTCTCATTTACTAAGAAACCAATTTTAGACTACTCAGTCATCAACGCGCGCAGCATACATCTTCTCCTACTGTTTTAAGAAAGAAAGGTCTCCAACAGTACATGTATTTACTCCAATATTGCCGCCTTCTAATCCGCATGATAATAAGAACGAGTACTCCACTTAGGAACTAAAGTATTAATTTCAAAAACTCATCTCGAAAGGGGCATAGACCTTTATAATTATCGTTTTAAATAAAACAAAGCAAAAGAAAAATCACGTGGCAAAGTAATGTGTTATCAACAGTGGTTTCTTTAATAATTATCTGTTATTTACAAATAGGTAATGTCATTAAATTTAATGAGCGCCGCGCCGATCTTTAGAGTTCAGTTAAAATGTGAATTTTTTTTTGTTTGTTTGTTTTTTTTTAGGGCTGTTTTAAAATAATTGGACAAACTGCCGCTCATAAGCCTTGCCCCCAGTTGTAGGTCCATTGACCTGTAAATAAAAAATACATCTGATAACAACCCCCACTGACTAAAGGCCCCCCTCCACATGTAGTGAAATGAATTCAATTAATTATGACGCTTTGAAGTTTAATTGAAAACCAGTTAACACAAAACATATCTTGATCAGCACTGCCATAGCATTGGCTCAGTCTCCAGCTTTGGGTGTCAGAGACTGAGCCAATGCTATAGCTTGTCTTGAAGAACTTTTTTTATTCCTGTTACACAGTTGTAGGTCCCCCCGGTCCCCAGAATTTATCCCTCCATTTACAAGTCCCCTTAAAACCACTCACGAAGTCATATAAGTTTGGGGCTTATGAGCAGCAGTTTATTTTCGGCCATTTCATAGTTGTGTACAGAGTAAAATTGCTCATTAGTTGCAGGTCCAGCCACAGAGTGACTGGACAATGCCAGCCATACATATACAAGCATTTGAACATTACCAGTCAAAAATCAATGTGCACCACATTGCTGCTGAAGGAATGTAGTCCTTGTTTTGGTGGCAGTCCTTTAATATTATATTTTTTGCTCCTAAATGTGATGCCTATTGATGGATGATACTCTTTCAATTAACACATTAGAATAACCCTACAATGATCTCATTCACAGTTCATCCTCACAATGTTTATGAGATATCATCAGATTTGATACTGATCAATGTCAGTTTTTAGATTTAAAGAATGATTCTAGTACCATCTGCTTCCTTCCATCATGTAGAGCTCCTTTTTTTCTTTTCTGTCCTTTGACTATCTTTTGTTGAATTGTCCCATTTCTGTACTTTTCGAAAGTAGCAAACACTTTCCTCATTGCAGTAGAAAGAGCAGCGCCTGCTAGCTCACCCTGTGAAATCCACTTTGTAGCTCTCTTCCCTTGAGTGGTCCGCTCTAAAATGTCAGCTTCACTGTACTTGCAGGAGAAGACAACATACTTGTGATGAATGTGTGAAAACTGATGTGAAACTTCACCTATGCTAGTTTGACACTCAACACCTTGTAGGGTGATCCCCAATTCACTTTCTACAGAGTCAACCAGAGATGAAAACATCTTGGACGTAGCCAAGTTAGACTCCACTGTAAGGTTGGGAAACTCCCACAGGCCCGCTAAAAGACCTGTTTTGGGCCTCTGAACTGTGAGGTACTGGACACTAGCCTCCGAATCTCTCTCAACGATAACAACTGCCAGTGTTTCTTCCTTGGCTTGTTTCTTTTTCACTTTCTGTGGATAATTACAGACACCAAGGGAAACATCCCACTGGGATGATTGAAGGCAGAGATCACATTCTTCAATATCAACATTTTTGTCATTTGCAGCACCACTCACAGAATCAAAGCTTTTATCAGATTTCAAAGGTTTCCCACTTAACAACAGGCTTGCGGCAGTCCTGTGTTCCTCTACTTGCTTTAAAGCACTGCATTGCTTTCGCAGAGGGCATGTATTGCACTTTGGGGACGATGGAGTACACAGAGTTGCACCAAATTCCATTAAGGCTTGATTAAAATCTCCAGGTCTGTCTTCAGGGACAATTTTGTTGGCAAGTTCCCAAAACTTTTCCACAGCTTGGTTGCTTGAAGTCTGAGCTCCGATGCTACAAAGACGAGACAAAACTCTTATGACATTCCCATCAACCACTCCAGTGCACTCACCATAGGCAATGGATGCGATAGCACCAGCAGTGTATCTGCCAACACCCGGAAGCTGCTTCAAGAGTTCAGTGGCTGTTGTGGGCATGACTCCTTTCATTTCATCCACAACCTATTAAGTAAGTGTAAACAACATGATATTTTGTAATTTTAGTAGCTGTAAATTAAGTAGTACCAATGAAATTTGTTTGGTTATTTTGTGTTTTGTAGCTTTATAGTAGTATCTTCTATACCCCTAATCCTGTACAACCCTGAATTTTTTCTAGGCTTTAAGAATTATAACTGCTTAAATTATAGTGTACACGTATCTATACACAGGGTGTTGCAAAAGTTTGTTCCAATTTTTTTTTTCGCTTAAAATTCAATGGTTACTAAAACTAATTTTTTTTACAATTAGGTATGTCATTCCTTTTTCATTTTATATTGAATAAAAGAAATATTAGTAACCAGGAGGGACCTTTATTATTTTTAACATTTTCTAAGCGGTGGGGTATAGAATGCGCGAGCTTCGTAAGGTCACATTTTTCCAGGCAAAGTTGAGTCACCTTCTGAGCTCGTCCAGTGTTTTGTGGGCTAGATCTTTGTACGCTGTCTCGTCAGTGACACTCCAAAATGTTCAGATCAGGTGAGTTTGCTGTTGCAGTGGTTCTTTTGGTATAACATTTGGCAAATTCTTCTGACACCATCTCTGAGCCGCTTCTGAAGTGTGCGCCGCTTCTTTTGCTTGAAGCTTTCCACCTTTTGTTGGTCATATTATCTGCATACCGTTGTGCTCAAAACTTTGATATTGTGAAGTTTAAGTTTTTTCAGCTATCCCTCATGTTTAATTATCACACTTATAAATAGCTTTTCGATTGAATTTCTCGAAAAATTGTCAAAACAAACGGCTTTTGGGCTTCATTTCCGTGAAAGAGCGGAGAAAATAAAAAAAAGGCAAAAATACAAAATAAGAAAACCTACAAATGGGCAAGAAAAATATGGCAGGAAAAAGCAAGCACGCATACACATTTGGCACAAAATTTCAAAAACATCATTATTTCTTCAAATTTTAGTTTGAAATCGCTTTGAACTGTTTTCTTGATAAATTTCTTAACTGAATCAGTTTCAATTTGCCTATAGAAGCATCAAATGCTTTATAAAAAAAGCACTTTTCAATCGGAACAAACTTTTGAAACACCCTGTAGCTGTGAGGAATTTTCTTCCGTTTAAATCTTTTTCTGCAATGCAAATATATGAACTTCATATAATATTCTTTCATGACAGCAAAAACTGCTGTATTATAAACCAGTGATCTGCAAAGAAATATGTTTACATGGATACCAGATTGATTTTCATTCCATCTAACAATAATTTCATTCCATCTCCATATAATAATTATTATTATTCATTCAAAATATTTTCCCAATTCTGATTGGCTAAAAGCACATGTTTAATTCACCATAACCAGTTACTGATGACCAAATTTGGAAGAAATTTGACTTTAACGAGGAAATGACCTCAGAAATGCAGCGCTTTCGCAGGTTAAGGCACCGTTAACCGAGAAGACCTGGGGACGAGGTTGAGTTGTTTTGGTTGTGGAAACAAAAATGGCGGTCGTTTCACTGGTTTCAAGAGTAAGAACTAGGCGAACAAATAGCTAAAAACATGGCAAGAACAGCAAGAGGACAACTCGAAGGTCGACATCTGCTATTTGGAGAATATTTGCGGACCTGGACAAACCTAAACGTGCACTATCGAAGATGAACTTAACATCGATGGATCGATGGAGGTAAGCACGTTTTAGCCATGTTTTTAAACTAGGAATTATTTTGAATGAATAATAAAACAATTATCGAATTCAGCTTTCGTATTATATGAAGAACTATGGAGATCTCGGAGGGTGTTATCTGCCTCAGCCTACCGCCTCGACAGATAACACCCTCCTCAATCTCCATAATTCTTCATAAGATACTCAGCCTCATTCATTAATTGTTAATTATTTCTTTGCATATGTACACATGATACTGGGACAAAATTAATTTTTGTTCCCATACAAGTAATTCCAGTTTTCATTCTAAATAAAATAATTCTTGTTCTGGTACGAAATTTCATTCTGGTATCATGTAAACTGAAAACAAACTTCGTTTAAGATTGAAAATCGCAAATTGTGTAGTCTGAGCTAAATGGCACATGCATATCTGGTCTGGCACAAATGGATCAAAAACGTAGCAAAAAACGTATATGGGGTCAATCGGGAACTGGGGGGGTTGGGTGGGGAATTAGAAAGACTAAGATTCACGTTTACGCCAAACAGCAAACAAGAATTTGTATCACGTGACCAACTTTTTCCCTTAATTGTTGTGTACTGTTTATTACTTGTACTCAAAAATAAGTAGTTTCACACCAGTTTTATCTTAAAGAATTGCTCTGGACAGCTTTTATCTGATTATTTTCTACATTGTATTCTGAGAAATTCTCAATTTAACTTAACTCTGACATTTGCCGTTTGCTGAAAACATGAATCTTAATCTCTCTAATGTCTCTTTCCGCGTGCCTGGGGGTGGGGAATAGACCTCCAAGAAAAAGAAAATTGCAAATCCCCGGGAATGTGCCCAGGGGGAGGCATGGTTACAAATAATATTGAACCATACATTACCAAGGCTGTCACTAAGATTTTAAGTTGATAGGTACTAAAGGCAATAACTAGGTGGGTAATTGAACAGGAAGGAAGTTCTTTAGGTTCAGTTTTCTCCTAAGGGTCGTCCTTATGGCAGCCAGGGGAAATCCTTAGTCCTCAGCCCTTGGATTACAATCAATTTAACTGGGTATCAAATAATTCATTTGCATAAAACTCACTTATGTTGACATTCATTATTGTACTTATAAACAAACGAAAATTTTCTTTACGAGGTCGAGTAGCCGAAATGTATTCGCGTACTGTGTCTTTATTTTCCCCAGCAATGTTAGCAAGTCAGTTGGGGAGGAGTCTCTAGGAGGTCAGTTGACCGGCAGCCCGGACGTTTTTTCGAAGGGCTCCGATATAAAAAAATGTCAATAATGAAATATAAATAGCACATTAGCAGCTGCGAAACTTTCGTCTTTCAAAATTAACTCCATAAATAACAGGTTTAAAACTAGACAAGCACCACTTCGTTGTACCGACCTTTTTAGCTCCCTCATGAAGTCTCTTTGCTCGAGAATAATAACCCAGACCCGACCACAACTCGTTCACTTCCTCTAAGTTTGCTCGGGACAACTGTTCGACAGTTGGCCACTTCTCCATCCAGCGATTGTAATAATCACACACAGTGGCCACTTGTGTTTGTTGTAACATCACTTCAGATACCCATACAGCATACGCTCGCTTGTTTGGATCCTGTTCGGACGCGCGTTCTCTCCATGGAAGCTGTCTGCGGTTCTTGTCGTACCAAGAAAGAAGCTCTGCCCGAATGAACTCGATTTCGTCGGCTGTGAAATCGTGAGAGTGTGTGTTACATTTCGCTTGTTCTTCATCTGTTTTCTGCTTTGATTTTGTCATCCTTTTCGAGCTCATTTCAGCGATCAAAGTACGTGCTGAACCCAGGGGCTGAACCAAAATGAGAACCAAAATGGCTTCTTATCAAGCTAGAATCAAGCTAACAAGAGGCGAGGCGCGGGAAAATACAACATCCGCTGGTCAGTGCAACGAGGACGACAAAAAAGCAAACAACTCTGCGTAGTCCGGCGGCTTACCTAGAAAATATTATGCGATTTTTGATACAAGCGCCAAACTTTGTAGGAATATTTACATTCCCAGGCCGGTCATTTCCTGATACAGTGCCAAGCTTCATTCTCTAATTCCAGCTAATTAGCAGCGAATGAAATTTTTTAGACCCAAGACCCCCTGCGAAGTTATTTTTCTTGCTCTTTTAGATATTAAGTGCCCACAAGGAATTTTTTCTATTTTCTCATCCAAATCTACACATTGAGCAATGACGCTACCCGAAGGAATTTTTTAATTCCGACGAAAACCGATTTTTTTTTCTTGCCACCATATTGTTCCACCATTCGCATTAGTCTCCTATCGGTTGGACTTGAGCCGTGACGAAGGATCAGGAACTCGTATTCCTGTCAAGCCAAGTAATTTGGTTGTATCTTTCTCGATCGTGGAAAATATACCGTGGAAAATGCCTGAGAGATGTGTTGCAGCACGTTGCAACAACGTAGCTATACCCGAAGAAAGGAATGCCCGATAAAGAAGAAAAGAAGAAAGAGGTCGTCTGCTACACAGCCGTTTTTAGTGTCGTCACGCAACGCTCCTGAGGAGGAGCGTTACGTGACGACACTAAAAACGGCTGTGTAGCAGACTAAGAAAGAGGTGGATCAATTTCGCGTTGGAGAGGTGAAAGACTTGGGTGCCGGGGAAGACGTTTTATTTCAAAATACAGGTACAACAATACAGATCATGTTTAAATTTGGAAGCGAATTGTTATTGTTATTTTCCTCTCTTCACATATATAAATGCAGGC
>CALNXK010000003.1:7210000-7435000 GCA_942486035.1 Porites lobata
GTGACTTTGGATGCATCGAAATCCGCAGATCTGGAAGAAAAAAGTAATTTGGCTTTAAAAGAAAGCGATGCAAAATTTACGATAAAACGCATATTTGGCAGCTCCAGGCAATCAGGACCAATCAGCAGCTAATGGTTTAGCCAGAGAAAAAGCCGATATTTACGACGTCACCAACGGTTTCCCCGTGAAATGACGTCTGAGTAGGAGCACAACTGTATTCCTTATAGGTGACGTGTCACTACCGAGATGAGCATGCGTGGAGGTGAAGATCGGCTGACTTGCTTCAGCCAATCAGAAACACTACCCAGATCTGGGTTATGACACCTCATCAGCAGATGGAATTTCTGTGCTCGCTCCTCAGACGTCATGATAACGGTTGGTGGCGTCGCGACGTTGACAGAATGTTCAAAGGGAACCTCCACCGCCTTAACAAATCTTGACGCCAAATAGCTGGAGGGAATATCAGAAATCCGAGGTTTTCGCGAGCAAAGCTAATACTTCTCAGCATAGAAGCAAATGGATATAAAGATCGCCTCTTTTCGACTTTTTTTCCCACGCATCAACATCTAGGGCCACTAGGGATACTAGGGAGAATACTAGAATTTTTAAGTTCTTTTATTATAATCACTATTTGTAAATTGGCTTTTTATCATGACTGTTGTAATTTATTATTATCGATTTTGTTTTTAGAGGGCCACTAGGGAGAATGCTTTTCATAGTAATTGGTGTCACCCTCTTAAAATAAAGGTTATATATAGAGGATATTACATGGCGGGGAAACGAATTGTATCTTCGAGTGCTGAAAGTATCTCTCACGAGTGAGCGAAGCGAACGAGCGAGAGATACTTTCAGCACGAGAAGATAAAATTCATATCCCCAAGCGGCCATGTAATGTTCTGTTTATTTTATATTCCTACATAAAAGACAACTTTTTTTATTCGTTTTCGAAACAGCAAAATAGTGCAATTAAAGTGGTCACAGTTATGAAAGACAATTGATTAACTTGCTTGAAAGAGAGGGAAAATTGCACTGCGCTATCAGGCAATAAAGCAAAGAAGGAGGGACAATGAATAACATGAATAATATTTAAAAATGGAAAGAAAATTGCAAATTAGCCTTCATTTCTAGGGAATCGATGTATATCTGTTTTAAAGAGATACCAAGTGACTTTGTTCTTTAAAAACAGAATGTCATACAGTTGTCAAACGTAACTTACCGGGCTGTTTATCGTCAGCCAAAAGGAGCCGAAGGATTAGTCGTGACGTCACATGAAATTAAAGTAATGACAAAATACAACTTACACTCTGAATACTGGTTTGGCTCATATAAACGAGAATATACGAGTATGTCAATAGTTTTCATATCGCTGCATTGCCTAAGAAATTTATCCCTAAATATTTAGGGTAAACAAAGATTTAGGAGAGAAAAAAACTTATTATACACAAGCTTCTGCAGCTTCTCCAAGCTTCTCTGCCATTAGCGGTATATTAATAATGTAATTTATTTCTGTGCCGAGCCTGACTCAGGAAAAGAGAAAGAAGGTAGACATTGTTTACTGGTCTTCTATTAGAGACCTTAAGATACCCCGAAATCGGTGTACGGGTAACGGGTAGCGCCATGTTCTTTTCATTTTGTGGTGACGTCATCGACCTTACCGGGTAGAACCAGCCGTTTTTCCGGGGTAGACACCAGTTTACCCGTAGAAGATTTACGAGTAGCTGCAAGTCCCACATGATGGAGAAACGAGTAAGTTTTTAAGACTTTTTAAGTACAAATGTAAATTGTATGACTCCTTGGCAATGTTATTGCAAGTCTGATCAAATATTTTTGCCAAATTTGAATTTTAGCTGTAAAGAAAGCGCTTCAAAATGTATTGATTTTGGACCTCAAAAGCGCAGGTTGACCTCTGAAACGATATCAATTTGTGGCGGTATTTAGGGGGATTTCTGAGAATTGCTCGAACGTTTGAGTTTCGCAAAAGAAATAGCATTGAAAAATTTAGCATGGGAGTCACTGTTGAAGTTGACAATCAAAGGAATTGTTTGGTGATGTGCCTCAATCAAATGGCGGGGTTTGCGATAACAAGCTTTCGGTCGAGGGACTTCCCGCCAAGTTTCTTAAAATCTTTCTATGATATTTCAATAAGCTTATGTATGAATGAATGAATGAATTATTTGTTGCAGCTTGTTGTTAAGATATGAAGTGTAGAATATGAGGGAGATTTTGTATGCATTAAGCGACATGCATGTACAAAGTTAATTTTGCGTGCTTGTTCTTCGGGTATCTTAATCGAAATAGTCACGCACATGAACATTTTACGTGTACGGGTACACTACCCGTACCCGTACACCGATATCGGGGTATCTTAAGGTCTCTATTGTAATGATAAAATCCGTAAGAGAAGTCATTTACCAATTATAGTAGTTGCCTAATAATTCTACTGTTGAGGACTCTTTGGTCATCACTGTACTAGGGCGAAACAAGTGACGACATTTTTTTCTTTCTCCTTCTAAACTTGAGCGCTGTCCCCAAGAAACAAGCTCCAGGGAAATTCGTCTACATTTGACAGGTTTGACGAATTAGAAGAAACGCGACAAAGTTTAATTGGAAAAAATGCGACTTCATTTTTAAAGTGACGTTTTTACTGCCGTCGATGCTATTAAAGCTCCCTTATACTGACGTGAGGAGGAAGCAGCGAGGCCGAGCGGTTAGAACGCTGGACTTGTGGGGCCTCGAGATAGAGTCCTGCCCTGACCGCGAGCTGGATTTGTTCGCCGCAGTCCAGAGTTCAAATCCCGATCCTCAGCCAAGCTTGTAAATAGCCAACGAGGTTGACCTCCTACCAGTTGGGATTCTTAACTTTGTTATGTTTCATTTGAATTGTTTGTCTCATTTTCTCTAAAAAGCTCCATAAGGGAAGAAGGTAATTTAATAAATATTTGTATTTATTATTTTATACTGCTTTATTCTTTTTGCTTCTCCAACAATTAAAATAAAACCTTTTGCAAAAATAATCTCGTAAAATCCTAATATCTCAGTACACTCGGACTACTCTTGGTTTACTCTAGTAACGTAAGTGCATATTTTCATATGTGACGGTACCTCAAAATCATCAGGGGCACCATCGTGAATAACTGGCAAGATCGGCAGGCTTTTGAAGATTCCTGAAACTTTAAAGGTACTATATCAAAGGTAAACCGATAATAAAAACGGACAAATATTATAATCAAGTAAGTAGAAAGGCAAGGGAGGGCCATCGATTGTAAAGTAAACGGGGGTCAATTAAATAAAACTTTTACACGTGTAGTTTACAAGTGTAGCTGATTGTTTTAGAGTCTGACAACAATAGCTATACTTGTGAATTACGCGTGTAAACGTTTTATTAAATTGACCCCAAGTTTATTTAGCATATTCTCACGAATAGCCAAATTACTTACAGTAAGATCAGAAGCAAGAAGCTGGGACTGGTATACAATCGTTAAGAAATGTCCAGATTTTTATAAAATCTTAACACTATAAGAAAAAAAACTAGACAGTTCAGCATGGTTTCTACAGTACAAAAAAGGTTTTTTACTCCTTAGTTCTTACCAAATCTTGCCCCACTGCAGTTGCAAAGCTTTCGCATGGGAGACCGGTGCTCTACTTCAGGATCTTCTGCTTGGGAGATATATTCCTCAGAACCAATGGAATTTTCAAACCTTGAAATCTGTGTTTCTAGAACGAGGCAAAGTTAACATATGATCCTGCATTTGCATTTTGGAACGAGCTAAAGTGAATGATCAAAGTTTGCTGGGTTGTAAAAGACATTACCTCAGCTACTTGTGGTGAATTTTTTCCCGGATTTTATCATAACAACAACAACAGTGATAACGAGAGTGATAACAGCCACAATGATAACGAAAGATCTAAGATTAGGACCTCGCGAAGCATTTCGGTGAAACGCAAGATGTAGGAAGTACGTGAAATAAGGCAATAATGAAGAAAGTTGTAAATTTAAAAGAAACTTGCACCATATAAAGAAACAAAACAAAACGACTCCGAAAGGACAGGCAACGATTTTATTTAATGAAAACCAATATTGGATAAAGAGGGAGAGTCTACAACAAAAGTCTTGCACACTAAATTTTGATAAGAAAAATATAGCACTGCTCATTAGAAACGTCTTTGTTCTCGGTTTAGATTCAACTTTCAAGAAAGGGTTTTTTTCCCTGCTTACCAAATCCTGCCCCGTAGTTGCCTAGCTTTCGCCTGGGAGGCCGGTGCTCAGCTCTACGATCTTCTGCTCGGGAGATGTATTCCGCAAAATTTTCAGAACTTGACATCTCTGCTTCTAATAACGAAGAAAACTGAAATTATGATCATGCAAAACACAAAACAATATTGGATAAAGAGGTGTTCTACAAAAAACTTTTGCACACCGAATTTTGTTTAGAAAAAAAAGAACACTACTCATTAGGAACGTCTTTGTTCAGTTCTCGCCTTAGATTAAACTTTTTTAAAAAAGGTTTTTTTCTCCTTCTTACCAATTCTTGCCCCATTGTTGCCTAGCTTTCGCCTGGGAGGCTTGGGCTCTGTTCTACGATCTTCTGTCTGGGCGATGTATCCCTCGGAATCATTTAAATTTTCAACACTTGGCATCTCTCCTTCTAATAACGAAGAAAACTGAACTTATGATCATACATTGGCATTTTGGCTAGACCTTAAGTGAACGATTAAAGGTTGTTCGGTTGTACAAGACATAGCCTCAGCTACTTCTGGAGCCAATTTTATGAAACTTTTACAAGTGTAATTAACAAGTGTAGCCATTGTTTTAGATACTGTACACAATAGCTATACACTTGTAAAAGTTTTCTCAAACTAACCCCTGGTGGATTTTTGCCACTGATTTTATGATGACGATAACAGTTAAATGATAACAACAACAGCAGTGTATAACGACAATGATGACAGCCGTAATGATAACGATAGATCTAAGATAACAATTACGATAACGATAATGGCAACCATGATAATAATGATGATGTATATAGCGATAACAATAATGGTAATGACCGAGATAACGATATTGAAAAAAAACTATAACAAAAGTGATAATGATAATGATTGCTATATATTTTGAAACGATTCCAATGACTTTAATATTCAACTCGAAAAAAAGATCTGACTGAAGTATACATCACCTGTATCATCCAGTGAAAACAAATCACTTTCGTCAGGCGGCGATTTTGTCAACAAGTCCGTTTGCTTTTTCTTTTTCTTCTTTTTGGTTTTTCTGGTTAATTCGAGTAGTCGACCTGGAGGGAAGAAACGAATTTCAATTTTATTTTTAAACCATATGTCTTTATAAGGAAATTGATCGATTGAGATTCAATGAGCAGTTTAAGGCGTGACATAAGAGCACATTCTGCAAACTATGATTGCTCTAAATGAATATTAATATCATTTAGTAGAAGTCTTCTTGTGCCGCATGACATTCTCATTTATTGTCCAAATTTTCTAGTCTTAGGCATGCAATCCGGCCAAATGAACTATTTCAAGGCGTTTATTTTGCGGGGGTTTTTTTACAATGCTATAAATATTACTTTCCGCTCTCCATCTATTTTCTATATATATATATATATATATATATATATATATATATATATATAACTGCAGACAGTACTGTTTCGGCCTTCTGGGCCTCATCTGTGCAGTGCTGATGTCTAGGATGGAGGTTAAGCTTAAAAAGCCACCCCAAATGTCCCACACATGTGGTACATCTAAGCCATGCCAGAGCGAGCATATATATATATATATATATATATATATATATATATTCCCTAACATCGCAAAATTCATATAATGATCTACCCACGAAATTATTGGGAGCATTATTTGTTAAGGTATTCCACTGATAATATCGATTCTGAATCGAAATAAGAACAAATGTTTGGTTTGTGCGCGCCTACCTGTAACCCTCTTGAACAACGGGCGTCCATTGTTATTCACACCTTTTCCATGCTTACTTGAAACTGCAGACAAATATTCAACACCCCAAAAGGTATTTTACAAGTATTGTAATGAAAACAAATATACTTTACTACCAACAGATTCTGGAAGGTTACACAGAGCTTTCGAAACCCCATCCGGATCACTTGATCAGTGACATTTACTGTTATTCGTTTTCTTGTTTTGATTAGGCTGCAAAATTGTTCCGGCATAAGCTGGGGGAAGGTGGTACGAGCCCTGATCAAAGTTCACTGTCGTTCACCGAGCATGAATTTTGCGTCCTCATCAAAACTAGACTGACTGAAGTACTGTAACAGCAAACGTCACTGATGAAAAAAGGATCCAGATGGGTTCCGGAAGCTCACGACGTAACTTTCAAGAATTTGTTGGTGCAAAGGAATTATTATGTCTTTGCAATGGTAAGTGCCCCAACAATAGATCCTTCCCTCTTGGTCGACCTAAGTCAGATCGTCTGTTGGGTCAGAAGTCGAACTTCGACGTCAACGCGTCGATCAAAACCAATTAACTGAATCAGACCAAAAAGCGACCGAACGAAGCTAACTATACATTATCATACAATTTTTTTAATTATTAGTTTAGTTCGTCACATGTGAAAATGGACGTCTGTACCGGAGACGATCTTCAGACTTGGACGATCCAAACTCATTCAGGTGAACTTAACTGAGCAAGACGTCGAACTTTTCATGAACTTAACTCACTAAGTTTGCTTCGTCTTATGAAAAGTTCGACGTTTGGCCTAGGCCTGAAGGGCTCTCAAAACGGAAAAAGGCAAAATTTGTGAAATTTGTTCTCCAATCGTAACTATCGTTAGTAAGCCTGTAAAAGAATTGTGTGTAACTATCACAACTATCCAAAAACGACATCTGTCTGTACATACCTTTCAGTTCTTCAACGAACGGCTCCACATTATCATTCTCTGACAAAGCTCTCCTTAATTTCATTTTACGTTCCTGAAGTAAATCTTCCATTTGAAAGAAATGAGAAAGTTTTTTTTTATCACACGCTTATGTTTGTTCTTAAATCACTCGGTGGGGGATCAAGGAGGGTGGTTCCAAACTTGTGTTAAAGTTAGAACTATTTTACCGTCCTCTAATAGTTTACCCTTGATTAATGTCCACCCTTGTAAATATGTTCACATGTGTTTTTGAAAAACTTCATTTGAGGCAAAGCGTGTGATAAGGGGAAGTGTTTCGCACTGGTTTTATTTTTTAACACCACCAGAATGTTGTATATCACCCTTTTTGCACCCATTTTGCAAAATAATCTATTAACTGATGGGTGCTTTAAAGCGAGGTCCGAACCGCAAGAAACTTCCCCTCGATCCTCCACCCGTCAAAATCCCTTAAACTGCACGAAAAAGAACATACAGAGCTATTTATTTAATAAAGGTTAGGTGGGAGGGGATGACGACCTTCTGGGATCTATAAACACTTTCAAAAGTACGACTCTGGGTACCAGAGACGCGGTTTCCACTTTCGAACAAGTGTTATAATGCCCAGGGGTTAACCTTCGTCCTTACGAAAATCCCACCTCGCATGAGAAAAAAACGTCTTTGTGGGTACGTTCGACAGTTGCGCCTTACTTATTAGCTCCTGCATCTCCTTTTCTTCGTCCAAAACATTCTGTGTTAAATTCTGGAGACTCCGGCATGCCCTCTTCAAGTTTTCTATACTGCTTCTAGCCTCCGCTACAAAATGACAAGATATGAATCACCTTAAAGAGAGAAGGGGAATTTAAGGTTTCTGGGTAACTTACTACAGCTACTCCTCCCCAAGCGGGATAGATAGGAGGCGTTTAAAAGAGAAGAGATTTTACGCTCAGTGCTTTAACAAGATTAACAAAACTAATATCCTTTGGGCAGCAATATCAAGGGAGTTTAAAAATAGCGGAATATTTACTCCATCCATTGATACCTTTAAGAGATCCATATCGCTCTTTCAAATCCCAACATCGATGTAAGCATCCTCAGGGTTATTGTGTTGCCATTGTCAGTCTATCCTAGTGTGTGTCAATGTATTAATATTCACATGGACAAAATGGGATGAGTCGTCGAAACTCCCATCAACTAAAATAGTCCAAAAGTCAACGCGTAACAAAACAAAGCTAAGATACCTTTAACTGAACGTCTCCTTGTCTGTCCTGGCCGGTCAAAGTGGCATTTTGTGGAGTTTTACAATCGTAGGTACTTGCAAATATTAATTACTTGTGAATCTTAATATATTGACACACACTACGTCTGGGCTGCCTGTGGTTAATCAAGTTAGAAACTATATAGTTTTACATTAAATGATTTTGCTTCTAATTCCTACTAGTTTGAAGTAATTTTCATAGAAGACGTCTATTAGACAGGAGGGACGGTTATTAGAGAGGAGCGTCCAATACAATTTTAACAGCGTAGAGGCGGCGTTTATTAGATAAGAGGCATTTATTTGGAAGTGGGCGTCATTTAAGGTATTTGCCGTCCGAGGACATTCGGTTGTAACAATTGTGGTTCCGAGACAGAGTTAAAGATAAGATGAGGCACATTCCAATACACAAAATTGCTCTCAATCTTGGAAGACTGCTGTGTAGAACAAGCAATGTCTTTTACTACTGGGTGCGACTCCATAAGCTCCTTCTCTGGAATTTGAAACCAGAAAATCTTGGAACGTATGGGAGGGTCTCAATGGGGTGAGAGCTTTGACGGTTATTTTTACTCATTCTATTTTATTATTAACTGACGATTGACAGTTAAGTTTAAGAGCTTTTGGCGGTTAATACGAGGAGATCAAAGAGTGTTAGTAAATATTAACGGAAAACATGCGAATTACTTTTTTTTTCACTTTTACAAATCTGTTTCGTTCTGACGAGATTGACGATTTTTCCATGTAAACCATAGGGCTAGTAAGAAACAAATCGGTGAATTTCTTTACCTTCTATATAATTTGATGTTAACCATTGTGTTTTGGAGGTTGTCTTAGCCTTTCACTGTATATACTTAATCAGATTTTCACAGATATAAGCAAGTTTTAAGGTCAAGAAATCTCTAGAGAAATTTTGTTTGATATTACACGGTAACTATAGTTTTTCAAGTTTAGAGATTCCTTCAGGGGCCAGAAGTCCATGACGATCAGCTGAAAATACCTTGAAACTTTTTTACGGTTAATATTAACCTAAAATTTTGACGATCGACGCTGAAAAATAACCTTTTTCGACGGCTGACGGTTAACGTGATTGAGACCCTTGGATAGGCCGGCCCGAACTAGGACCGGAATTAAAACAGGAGCCTATATCTGCAGCTTGTATCCCAGTCTGGAGAACGTCAGTCAGTGCAGATGATCTCATATCAGTGCCATACCGCGTTTTGCCACCAAAACGCAGAAGCGAATCTCCGCCGCAAACATCAGATAACGGAGTTTTTAAAAGATACCACGACGGCGACGGCCACGAAAAGGTCGCTAAAAAAGTGAATTTGCGTTCTTTCAATCTCTATCGCAATTACTTCAACTCATTAACTTTATCAAATGCAAGCGAACTCTGTTTCAGCCGAATTCCTAAGAACTATATTCAAGATCAGAAAGAGAAAGAAAATTTACCCGTCGCTTGTTTACGTCCTCTATAAAACGTGAAATTTCCCGTCGTAGTCATGCAGTGACGGCAAAGAAATGTACAAGAAAGCGTGATGCACATGCAGAGTTGTTTTTTTGTTTGACTGTGTTCAACCAATTGCTTTTTTGACGTTCTCCTTGTCGTCGCCGTCGTGGCATCCATAGAGACCTTGCGAAATCGCGACGGCGACAGCAAAGGGAACGTCAATAAAGCAATACGTTTAATGAGCAAAACAACAAGTCTGCACGTGCATCGCGCTTTTTTGTACATTTCATTGCCGTCCCTGCACAACTACTACTTGAAATGACCAAATTTTAAGTTTACTTGAGAACAGGAACGGCAAGGCGATAAATTCTAGCATTTCTGTCTGAACTCGGGCGCGGTTCCCGCTCTTCAGCTCCAACCTAAATTCCCTTCTTTTTAAATAACTGGGC
The DNA here is from genome assembly GCA_942486035.1 of Porites lobata. NCBI lineage: Eukaryota > Metazoa > Cnidaria > Anthozoa > Scleractinia > Poritidae > Porites > Porites lobata. Next base: position 7,220,032 of record CALNXK010000003.1, read on the forward strand.
GACTTGGATAATCGCGAACAAAAGTAAAAGGATGCGAAGTCTTTTTTCCAGGCACGTTTTCATGGACGTCGCCGTTGTCGAATCGTTAGGTCCCTCATGTCCCTATAGTCTAGAACTCCTTCTCTACATTAAGCCTTAGAACCTTAACCGTCACCTGTTGGCCATGGATGGAAAATGGCACAGGAAGACCAGCTTTTAACCGTTCTGACGCCCAAAAGGCTGAACTTACCAGTTGGCAATGCGATAAATTTCAGTGTCGAGCCAATTGCTTTTGCAAAAACGCAAGCGTTAGCGTCAATTAGGCCAGCTGCCTCTACATGGGGGACGATGAATGCGTCAAGTGAGTTGTAGTTATATCATAGGGCAGTTACGTTACTTTAAGCTGAAATATATTTTATGAATTGTATATTGATGAAGTAATTAGAGGAGTTAATCACTTCACTGATCACAACGTTTATAGGTAACAGGGTAATACTTGGAATCAGAGTCTTGATTTTGTTGTAAAAATTACTCCTAATCATAGAAATCATAAAGTATTTTCTGAGGACAGCGAACAAGAAAGTGAGCTTAGTCTGCATTAGGGTTAACAATCTGTGCGCATGTGTCAGTTTTCCGTAAATTGTCGTTCGTAGTCTGTCGGCGTCACGGGTGACCAGAATTTTTCCCAGATCTCCTTGGTAAACTGTATGTTCTCTTTCTATCGATGGTGCTTGTGAAATCGTCGATCTCGTTTAGTGCACAGCGGTCGTAAAAGTGTTATCAACGTAGCGTAACCAAACAGGTATAGTTTGTTTATAAGTAGCAAGGGCTTGTTCCTCGATCTTTTGCAGAACAATTTCTGCTACAACTGAACAGAAGCCCATAGCTGTTTTGGGTTTTTTTGTCCTGAAAGTAAGTCGAAGTTAGTTGGAATCTATGGTTAGTCGTACAGTATTGTCAGCGAACTTGCCTTGAACTTCCTTTACGCTTTCCAACAATTCTTCTGTGCCTTCTTCGCAGGCATGTAGTTTTTCCTTTAGAACCGATTCTTCGTCCCCGGCTATGAAAATAAAAAAACAGCTTATTGTAAACTGCGAGGTATGGCTCGAGCGACAGTTGCGGAAAAGAGTGCTTTGAGGTGAAATGTTTCAAAAAATTCATGTTGTGATTGAATTAATACTTAAAATTGTAACTTACAACTCACATAAAGATAAGGTAAACGTTGAAATTACCAGCAAAAGCACCGCCAATTGCCAGAGAGTATACCATTTATGATTAGTCATTTCAAGCGGGCGCAGTCTTGAAAACGAGGGGAGGGAATTTTATAGGGGTATTTCCAGTAAAACCCAAAGTTTAAGCATTTTTCAGCTTCTAAATAACTTATAGAGGGTTGTGGAAAGACCGTATATATAAGGGATAGGGGTTAGTAGAAAAGGGCTTCAGTGATGCATATAGGAGGTGCATCACTCGTCAGAAATAGTTTGGCCTTTCGCCGTAACTGAATGAGTTAATGAACGAATTTACCGTATTTATAGACGGTAGTAATTTTCAACATACAAAACTGGTTTTCAAATCAGCCGTATGAAAATTTCTATGAGCAAATACTAACTACATTACAATGTTTTAAAACTATCGTTACAAATACTAAAAGTAAAAGGAATATTAAGTTTATCTTATTTATTTAAAAGTAATAATAATAAAACACCTAATGTAATTAATTAACATGGCGTTCTCTCAAGCATGCTTGAGAGAACCCAGGGAACCATTTAGTTTCTTTAAAGCTCGGTCCATACGTGTCGGATATTTTTGAATCCGCAAACTTTTCTTCGGGGATTCAATTTTTCCACGTCCACACGTATCCGAATTCACTCTCAGTTTATAGTCAGCTAATTTGTAAAGCTGTCTTCGGTTCATGCGAAAATTTTATGGCCAATCTTCTTCAATAACTGTTTCACTGCATGACAAAATTGTCCCACCAAGTTCTAGGTCGCTCGTTTAACTTGTTTATGGCGTCTATTTCGTTCATGCGACATTGAAAGAACTGAGCTTCAAAATGTGTAATCATAACTACAACGTAGGTTTAAGTGCACACACAGTATAAGACTTAAAACTGAAGTCCAAGAAGTAGAGACGCGATAATATAACATTGCTCTCGGCTATGGTTGGTCGTTTGTTGCAAAATTCAAGAAGTAGACATATTTGTGTTCAACAAAAATATTTATATTCAACAACTGCGTTTTTGTTCAACTTCAAAGAACAAACTATATTCATTCAACAAATTTTTGTTCAATTCGACAAATTTATATTCAATCAACAAAACCACACTATTCGTTCAAGAGAAAATATTCATTCAAGAATTCGAGTGCCCTGGCCCTCGCTTGATGAATACGCCCAGACCGCCCAGCAATTTTGTGGTAGTTTTCTTCCCTTCAAGGGTTATAAACTAAATGTTACCATTTCGCTACCTCCATTCTCATACTATTTGTTACCTCTGTTAGTCTGTGCTAAGCTGGCATTTGGTAAATGTTGTTTTGTCTCAGTGGGGATTGGCATGACTGGAACAAAGGAGAGTGTAGAACGGGACCAGCAGGAACTGTGGAATTATCCAATTTCCAAGAAGATATCAGTGGTTATCTCTGAAAAGAAGAAAACATCTACTCCTTGTAATAAATACTGCATATTTAATGGTCCTTTTTCCCCTTTTTCTAAAAATTGTGTAAGGGTTAGTGGTGAGTGATTCCCACCCAGGATACCTGGAGCTCCACGAGACGCCAACAAAAAATAGGAAAAATGGGAAATAATCCGCCTGCACACATTATAAAAAAAAAAAATTACAAAAAAAATTAAATATTACATTACAAAAAAGTAGGAGGGGGGATGTTTGCATGGAGTTAAAATTCTTATATTTGCACCGAAAAATCAAGAAAAACTGTAGCAGTAACTATGCGATATATATTTTGCATTACCGAACATAAATAGAGCTTTTTGAGTTAGTTGTACGGTTCTTTTTCTAAAAACTACTTCATTTACCTTCCGGGAGTTTCGTTAGAAACTAATTGACCGCGGTGAAATCATGAATATGAGGAAATCGGCCCAACTTGCAAGGTGAAGTCTCCTGTTTCCATTTTTACGCGGAAAAGGGAACTCATAGAAACAGTGTACTTTTCCGGAAGTTATCCTTGAGCGGATAAACGTTAAACGGAAATTGGCGTTTCATTTATCATTGGAGGGAAAGGTGAACGTGATGGTATATGGCCACTTTTTAAAAATTAATGACAACCTTAATCCCTATGAACATGCCAACTTAAAACAAAGAAATTATCAACGCTATTCAAAACGTAATATTAATTCGTAAAATGCCATCAAAATCATTAAGAGTCAATTTCATTGACAAATGTCGCTAAACAAATAATTAGTGAAATGTTCTAAAATTTGCGTCATTTTAAATTTGGACTCAGTGAAAGAAATGCCACTAGAAACCACTCACTTACTGCCTGGCGTCAGATAAAGCCTTTGAATGATTTTTCATTGCTTTAAACTGACAAGTAGGAAAACGAGTTGATTGTTTTGCTACACCAGTTTTCAAAAATTCAAGTATACATATATGTCACACATACATGTCACATTAGTTTTCCTGGGATCCGGACCTAAGTACGAGTCGAGCTGTTCTGGGTGACACTGCATGTTTCGGGGTTACAGGGTGTTAACATGATCTCTTACCCAGATCTCACTGGCTTCTGTCCTTAGGGTGACCAATCTGGGTACGAGATTAGGTTTTCCTGATACCTACGACTGCATATTCACAATAGTTGTGACCAGAATGGGTGATGCTCGATATACCAAGTCAATATTAAAATGCTTTGTTGTGTCGATCTATTATGTAAAGTTTATTAGAGGAATACAGATCATTGTTGGTGACGTAACTCGACTACTTGCGATTCACTTCAGGGTTGTCATTAAGAGCCGCGGGCCAGGGATTTTCCCCTGCTACTAAGAGAGTGGCCCACGGCTACTTTTATTGGAAAATAGAACAAAAATAGAACCAAAAGAAATCCCTAGCCGTTTGATTCCTCGCCTACTTGTTGTATTTACCCGGCAACTTGAAATCTTGGTGACAACCCTGTCACTTGGTATATGATGCGCCAGCCACTAGTCAGAATGGATACCCCAAAATTATCTTCACTCAAAATACAGGAAAAAATTCTTATAACGTACACTAGTGAATAAATAATTAATTCTGATTTGAAAGCTAACCGTTTTTAAAAGAGCGCTCAACCCTTATCACAGTACTTCGGTGCTAACTGTCGGCTCCCTGCACAATTTTCTCTCTCTCTTTTCTTAAAAAATTGCCCAATGAATTCTCATAAAGGGTTCTCTACGAGGAGTATTGCTTTCTGTAATAAACATGAGGTGTCCAAACTGCTTTTATGGACTTATGGTCAGTCCGTTCTAGTCACGAACTTAGGCCACTTGGATAATGACATCATCTTACTAAAACTGCGAGAAAACGCTTTCTTGTCATAATCTTTCTTATGCAAATTACGGTCTTTGTTATTCAAACCTCACTGGGATTTACCCCAAATTTAAATAATAATATGAAAGAGAAAATGAAATGAATTCTTATAGCAGAAGTAAAAGCTGCAAATGGCCTACTGAAAAGCATCGAATGCCATCTAAATGTAAAATCAGTTCTTAACAAAAACTCAGATCGAGTCATCAAGGATCCGCGTTTACCTGACTACATTACACCTTTAGTGCTCGTCAACGGAGTTTAGCCAGTGTTTAAATTAACAACGTCACGCTCTAAACACTTTCAATTTTGCCATCCTTTACCTTATTATGATTTTTTATCGTATGAATGATAAAGCAAAACTTAAACCGTATAAACACTGCTGATCATGACAGTGGACATAGAGTGTAAACTAGAAGAGCATTGATAAATAAAGGAAGATCAGTGGTATTCTGCTTAAGATAACTTATTTATAAACTGATATGGAGTTCCATGTATTGTCTTAAACGGAGCCCTATAAGTTAGATTTCCATAACCAACCTTTAAGTTGACGAATAAATTTCGATTGAAGACAAGTCGTGCTAGGGTATTTTCGTGCGTTGCCGTGCGACACGACAGTATTACCGTGCCGAGATCAATTCAGAATTTAACTATACATTAGAGTTGATTTTCTAAGTTGGCTAAACTGTTTTTCATGTTTTCAGCAACTGTTATTTCATTCGGCTGAATCAGTGAACTCCACTTTTGAAACCAGGTCGTGCTACTGTCGAACCAGCTTAGCAGCTGTTGAAAAGGGCATTAGAGTTCGCCGTCTTTATCCGTCTTTATAAGTGGACGTAAATCTTTCACTAAAAAATGAAACACTCGGTAACCCAAATCTTGATACAACTCGAGCCGAAAATGATTTATTGTACATGGCTGCGGCATATTATTTCACCCTGGACACCCTTGAATCACTAGAATCGTTTCGCCGCTTTGTATTGCAGGCTGTCTATTATTGTCGTCCAGCTCTTATTTTCTTAGCAAAATGTTGTTCCGTTTCACTTATTATTAAGACACCGCGCACAAAACACCTCACAACTCAACAACATAAAGTAAAAGTAATAGCAAAAACTAACCACTGTACTTACAGAGTAACAAACGCGTTAGGTATTAATGTCATCTTAACCATGCGGAATTTTAGTCACCAATGATTGATCAGACTCTTACGCACCGTTTTCGCTCCTGCAGTCACATAGGCCACATAATACTGAAAGCGGAAGTCTTAAAAAGCGGACTTGAGGATAATTCCATGCGCGCAACGCAAGTAAACTGAAAACAATGGCCCTTGCCTGTTGTGACTCACGCTTTGACTACCTTCATGTACCTTGAGACTCGACAACGACAAATTATTGAGGCAAGAGTAAGATTAATAACCGAGTGAGGAAAAATTAGAGACTGAGCCAAACAAAATATTGAAAAAGAATGTAATACTAAGCACTTGAACACAAGATCTATCCGGAAATGAATGCTGATCCATGAGACACACGATCCTAAGAGATATAGGAATCTGGTCGTTTAAAATTTGTTTAATGGGGCTGGCAGCTCTTTCGTCTTAGAAATCATTCAAAAACGTGAATTTGAACCACCTCCCAACTTAACATCTGATTACTTTGTGTAATAAATTCAACCAGGATGTGTAGCAGAGTTTTATACTACATAAATAAAATAAATAATGATTTGGAGGTAGCACATCCACAAAGTGGTTCTTCGTCTACCTGATTATTGGTCGAATTGGAATTGGGAAATGTTGGTTTTTGAGGAGAGGGGAAAACCGGAGTACCCGGAGAAAAACCTCTCGGAGCAAGGAAGAGAACCAACAACAAACTTAACCTACGTATGGCGTCGACCCCAGGATTTAAACCCAGGCCACACTGGTGGGAGGCGAGCGCTCTCACCACTGCGCCATCGCTTGCTATATCATTTAAGAAGATCAGTAAGTACTTATTACAATCTTATCTCATTGTTCTTCGCCATAGGAGAGGTTTGTTGTAAAGCGTAGTACAGGTATATAAAACACTACTGGGGAAATCAAAATGACCCTCACTCCCCTCCCCCTTTCCCCCTAACGACCTATGAAAAAGGCTCCCGGATCCGTAGTACGGTGAGGAGAGGGATACGTAAGCCTTCTTTTCAGCCTAGCTATCAAAAGAGAGCATGTTCAAGGACCAAAATTTCGTCTACTTTGTTAAATACAAGGCTTGAAACAATTGAAAGAATTACATGTCATTGTTTTCTACGACCATTATATCAGGAGAGACCTTACGAGCAGCTCCTACACAACTGGATCTTTCCCACTCGAAGAGCACGTTTTCAAATAATATTTAATGCCATAACGAAAGATACTTTTTGCTATAAGTACCATCAGTGCGACTACTCGCACCGGGGCACTTGAAAAAGATTGTCCAATAACAACGATTTCTGGAAAACGGACCAATACATTCACAAAAGTTGAAAGCTGTTTCCCGAGAGGTCAGGTAAGTTGGAACGATTTTAAAGTTTTAAACGGTTGCATAATTGTATTTTGAATTTTCTTGGTCCGTTCGCCAAAAAAATAACTTGAGAATCTTTTCTTTTCAGAAATCGTTGTGACTGGACAATCTTCTTCCAAGTGCCCCGTTCGAGTAGTGGCACTGTAAGCATACTGATGACTTCTGTGATGCTGTCAATGTTAAACCAACCTTGAACAGGAATATGGCCCCGTGGTCCAATTGAGAAGGCGTGTGACTACGGTACCAGGCTTGTGTCTTGTGGGGTTGCTTTTTTGTTGTGGTGGTGGACATAAGGGAAGCTTTGGGTCTGCGCTATCTAGGCTTTGACAGTTTGTGCTGGCATAATTTTTGGCGTAAGTCGTTATTACGAGCACAATTTTCATCTATTTTCCAAACAAAGCACTGCTAGCATAATTTGCACTTTTGGCTAGATTTGCAGCACAAAATTGTCATTTATTGATCACTCATGCAACCAAGTTTTCGGGCCCGGGATCAGTGTTAACAGGCAAATTTAGGTAACAAAATCAATTTTTTGTCTGCTTATGGTCACATTCGTGCATTGGACCTGGGTCGCCGGCACAAAAAGTGACCTGGCACTATTTCCACCGAACTTAACGCATGTACATAACTAGCTTGGTTAGCTGAGATAATGTCCGCATGCTGGTTAATCATGGCTTGAGTTTTTATAGTTGTCCGACAAGGTTTTGTGCACTCTTAATTCCTAGATGTAAATAGCGTAAATGCGTTTGTCATTTACTTGTTTTTTGCATGATTGAGGTGTTTTTACCAGGTTTTCAGTAAAAACATTGACTAGAAGCATAATTTCTGCACTTTTAGCTAAAATGAGCATAATTTACAAAAACTAGCATATTTTTAGCATCTATATATTATGCTACTTTTGCGAGCACAATCTATCAAAGCCTAGCTCTATGAGACTAAAAATAGCAAGAAGGGGACATTTTAAAAAGTCAACAAATTTATTTACTAAATACTATTAATTTCACCGGCATGTTCTAAAATGGAAAGTCAAGACCCAAGTACAAACGGTCAAGGGTAGTCGAAAGTTTTCTTAGCATTAGTATTTTGGCTGTTTCAGAGCCATTCCAGCAAGATATTCTCTCTATAACCTTAAACCTCACTGAAATACATAACGCTGAAACGGCCAAGAAAACCAAGATAACAAACAACACAAAAAAGCGTTCTTAGTAAGATTTACGACATCCAACAACGATTTTCACTCGTTAGTTTAGTGTACCTGTGGCACTATTTCACAAAAATTTTATAAAACTCACATTCAAAATATTCCACAGGCAAAACCCTATTATAATGTGAGATTTTTGTCCGCGTGGAAGGCGATTAAAGGAAACGGGGAGGTGGGAAATTAAGGCAAGCAAGAACGTGACATTCGCCCGAGAAAGGAGGTGCGGCCTTAGTGTATTCGCGCGCCTTGATTCCCTCCTCCCTTCGCACTCAAATGCCCATCAGGCAGGCTGGTGAATTTTGCTTGCTGAGAAAGCATTACTTAACATCATCTTGAACAAACGAGATTTGTAAATGGCGTATGCATATTAGTCTGTAGAAAGTAATTTTCTGATTAAGAAGATACTACTCACTACAAAAAAAATAAATGATCACACATTCCTAAGCACTTCAAGAACTATCCAATCAAGAACCGTCCAATCCAATCTGTATAATTCTTTTGTACCAACAAATTTTTGAAAGGTACGCCGTGAGCTTCCAGAACTTATCTGGATCCCCTTTCTCATCAGTGACGTTTGCTGTTACAGTACTTCAGTCAGTCTCGTTTTGATGAGGCCGCAAAATTCATGCTCGGTGAACGAGAATGAACTTTGATCAGGGCTCGTACCACCTTCCCCCAATTTATGCCGGAACAATTTTGCAGCCTAATGAAAACGGGAAAACGAATAACAGTAGATGTCACTGATGAAGTGATCCGGATGGGTTTCGAAAGCTCTGCGTAACCTTCCAGAATCTGTTGGCATTAAAGTATATTTGTTTTCATTGCAATACTTGTAAAATACCTTTTGGGGTGTTGAATATTTGCCTGCAGTTTCAAATAAGCATGGAAAAGGTGTGGATAACAATGGACGCCCGTTGTTCAAGAGGGTTACAGGTAAGGGAAAACGCGCACAAACCAAACATTTATTCTTATTTCGATTCAGAATCGATATTATCAGTGGAATACCTTCTCTTGCTTAACTTGTAATGCTCCCAATTAGAGAATTCCGTGGGTAGATCATTATATGAATTTGGCGATGTTAGGGAATATATATGAATGAATAAATGATCACACATTCCTAAGCACTTCAAAAGTCAACTCTCTCTAAAAGGAGACTGTTGGGACGAGGGGCCCGTTTCTCCACATTCCCAGTAACCTTTCTGGAGCCCGTTTCTCGAAAGGCCGGTAAACCTTTTGGGGTCAGAATGCTAATTTTACAAATCAAAACCTGGTGAATAGTACGACATTTCCTAGCTCACAAATCGGTCAATCTTACTTCATGAACTTATAATTTCATTGAATCATTTGCAAAATTATTGAAACTTTGATCTTGAATGCAAACACGACAAACATAAAACAGCTTTTCGGGCCCGAATGGTTATCGGGACCTTCGAGAAACGGGCCTCAGTCCCGAAATCAAATATTCCCAGTCCATTTTGTTTCGTTACCTGGTAGTTTTTTTGTCATAACATCTGCGAAACTATTGAACCTCGATCTTGAATATAAACATCAACAGCTTTCCGGACCCATTGATCATCGGGACTTTCCAGAAACGGGCCCCAGCCAGTAAGAAAAAGATTCCAAACCAGGAGCGGCCGAGAAACGGGGCCCAGCTCAGCACTAAGTATTCACCTTAAAGTGGTCTCCACTTAATAGAGTCAAAGAAAGGAATTTAGCCTCCGTGGCGGTGAATGAAAGGAAAGGGATGTTTGAATCAAGAGTTCAGTATAGGGGTCACTTCGTTCCATGCTCAGATCGTTCCAAGCCAGATGGTTCGATTTTATAGTCAGATCATTTCACAGTTTCAGTGTAAAACGCGCGTGTGAAGCGCGCTTTGTTTTTGACTTCTTAGCTTAAAGTGCGAGGTATACACATGAGTAACGCCCATGTTTTGCTCCTAGTTTAAAAAGTCGTGAAAACTTCTGACTATGTTGTGGAACGAATTGACTATTAAGTGGAACGATCTGATCATGGAACGAAGTGACCGGATAGCGAATTAAGCCACCCGAACGCATGAAAGGTCACCTGCGTAGCAAGCGTTTCCGTGCGGTTCAGAAGCAAAGAACGAGGAACGAGAGTCAAAGACCGCGCGAAAAATGGCGCAAGTAAAAGAGCAGGGAGGGGGTGGGGAAGAAAGGAAGGAAACCTTCCTTCCCCTCTCCCTCCCCCTACTTTCATTGTTTGGCTCTTGTTTCATTTCTCGCGCGGCCAAAACCGAGAATCCCGTTCCTCGGTCTTTCTTTGCTCCGAAACCAAATGGAAACGCTTGCTACGCAGGCTACATGAAAGGAACCCCTCATTCCTCGCAAGTCCATAGCTTTCTCGCACGCCTACATTCACTCTTTTCCTTCCACTTCAAATTCCTGCCATAAAACTGAGCTGAAGACTACAGGAAGGCAGGGAACTAATACTTTTGGTGTTCGTTTCAGGGTGCCTGTCTCACAAAAGCACTTATCTCCTTGACCTACATAATTCCAGCCCTAAGAGTCAGTGCAAGTACGAACAGATGTAAAGCAAATTTTTTGTTGAACTGTAATGAGTACGTAACAGGTTATAGTGCATGATTTAGCAAATTTGAAAAACAAGCCGCTACATCCTGTGTTTTGTTCTATAAACACCTAATGGTTACATACACGGTAAATTGAATGGTAAAATTAATACTATGAACCTAGGTGAAGAAGATTACTTCTACGCTGTTGGAAGCCAACAACAATTAATTATACCAAGCTAACAAAATTTTTGTTCTGCTGCTGAAAAGTTAGACTCTCACGCTCACGTTCATCTGTGTGGGAGGCTACTTAACTAACGTGAACAGTACTGTATGTTGCAGTTCACTCTTCGTCGTAGTCTTTGACAACTCTCTGCGCTTGTCGCACATACTGCTGCTGTTTGTAATAGATCCTGATGACCCCTTTTACTGCCACAAAGCTGATGCCTCCCTGGAACAACAACAAGACACTGTTCAAGAGTGCAGTAAAGCTGCAACTTTAAAGCAAGAGATGGAGACAACATTCTTTTCCCAACGTGTACAATGAGACGTTAACATTAACTGTACAGCCCTTAACAGGGGTGTAAGCAGGCGTTTGTTCCATAATGGGTCCTAGGCCAGCATCTATGAGACGCTCCACCCCCAGCCCCAACCCCTTAATCCAACTTGAAAAAGTTTGATCCTTTTCAATGTATGTCGTTTTTTTTTTTACTGATAGACAGGTTATTTCATTACTATCTGCTACTCTCTCTAATAAAACCTGTGGGAAGCTTATTTTTCCAGCCATTTGAGGGCTGTACTTATTTTTTGTCATGATCTTTATCATTTAACAAACGAAGCCACTGTCAAGCAGAAATGCAATTTTTGAATACCTTTTTATGACCGTGCACTGGAAGTAAACATTGTTATTCCAAAGTTTTTTGCATATATTAATAATTATATGTTCAGTCGACTCCCGATAACTCGAACCTTCAAGGGAAATCGAAAATTCGAGTTATCGGGAGCTTGAAGAAAATAGCCGAGAGTAAGGTAAAAAACAGTTTTTACTGCACAGTGAACATTTTAATCTTATTTACTTGTAGAAATGCAAGTGAAAATTAAAAGATACTTGTAGATTATAAATCAGAACGTAACGTAACAAAACATAGCCGAAATAGAGCATGCGTTTTACTGTTTTGAGAAGTAAAGCTGCTTCACGTTAGCCTGTGACCATCAACATTAGCCTATACTCCCACAACACGTCAATAGGAAATCCAAAATTCTGTTTCGGACGCCAGAGGACGGCTTTTTCCCCGACTTTTTAAGGGCTCAAAACATGGTTCGAGTTATTGAGGGTAAAATTATATAGGAAATGACCGGAGGGGAAACGAAAATTGGTTCGAGTTAGCGGGAGTTCGAGTTATCGGGGGTTCGAGTTACCGAGGGTAAAATTACAGTGAATGTATGACGGAAATCCAGGGGAAATCGATTTTGGTTCGAGTTAGCGCGAGGTTCGAGTTAATGAGGGTTCGAGTTACCGGGAGTCGACTGTACTTCCACCTTGAAATGTACATTGTGTGGAATTAACATGCAAAAGGCATACAACAGTAAAATTCTGTAATACTGACGAAGCAATGCATAAATAGCACATTGACACATTTTGGCTATAAACTAATAACATGGCCATAAAGTAGTGATAATAGTTTTAGTAAGTGATTATACAAAGCAGTTACCTACCGACAAGGCTCGATGGAGATTTGAATGTACATAGCCAAAACATACTTTGCCAATAAGTGTAGAGATTGTTGGTAGTATCAATTAATCAATTAAATATGTGTACTTTCACCTCAAAATGTAAATCGTGTGGCATTAACATGATGAAGGCATACAACAGTAAAATTCTGTCCATAAAGTAGTGATAATAGTTTTAGTAAGTGATTATACAAAGCAGTTACCTACCGACAAGGCTCGATGGAGATTTGAATGTACATAGCCAAAACATACTTTGCCAATAAGTGTAGAGATTGTTGGTAGTATCAATTAATCAATTAAATATGTGTACTTTCACCTCAAAATGTAAATCGTGTGGCATTAACATGCTGAAGGCATACAACAGTAAAATTCTGTTATACTGACAAAGCAATGCATAAATAAGCACATTGACAGTTTTTGGCTATAAACTAATAACATGGCCACACAGTAGTGATAATAGTTTTAGTACGGGACGGACCATTAGAAAACTTATGCATGGGGCAGGCAAAGTACCAAAAAGTATTCACGCAAGAGAAAATTAAAGGACAAAAAAATTCATGCCCGCCAATTAACCCTAAAAATATTCATGGTATGGCCTCAAAAAAAAATTCATACAAAGAATTTGATAACAAAAAAAATTCCTGTAGCTCGAAAATTCCCCACCACCCCCCCCATAACTTTTCTAATGGTCCGTCCCTAAGTGATTAGACAAAGCAGTTACCTACCAACAAGGCTCGATGAAGGCTTGAATGTACATAGCCAAAACATACTTTCCCAATAAGTGTGGAAATTGTTGGTAGTATCAATGCTCCACAGAGTAGTCTGGTGAGAGAGACTGGGTCCGACAGTGGCGTGGGCTCAGCAGGTGTGCGTGTGGCCAAACCAGATGTCAAATGCGGAAGAATATAGCTAAGGAATGACATCTTACTGACATGACGCCTCCACAACCTTAACACATGATCCTCCCAGCGAACCATTTTTCCAAGTATAAGTGCCAAAGGAATGGTGGGAAGTCCAACAAATAAAAACATGGGGTCAGCCCTCTCCATGACCTCCAGTCCTTCTTTGTGACCCAAAACTTGCATGACTGTTACAGCTCCGTAAGTGACGGCAGACCAATATAGTGAGCCCACAACAACTCCCGCTGCAGCAATAGGGCAGACCTTGTTGATTAGCTTGTCTAAGACCTCCACAGTTTGTAGTAATGGTCCCAAAGAGGGAAAGACAATAATATATTCCGTATTGCACTGCGGACAGGAAACTTTAGTGGTAGAGCTCCCAGCTTGTTTTTCATCGATCCAGCGCTGCAGACATATCTGGTGAACCCATTTTGTTGTTCCACGACAGCGGCAAGGCTTTACCCACTGTGACCAAGGTTCATCTTCATCAGTAGCAAAACAAACCCAACAGCGTCTGGGAAATAATGATAACATACAACATTTTCATACAAGGTTGAAACCGTCTGTAAGCAACCACCCAAAAAGAAAAAAGGTTTAGTGGTAGCTAATTATGGGAGGTGGTCGTTAAAATTCGAATCAGTATAAGATTCTGGAAAACTGGCCTCCCATATGTACCCCTTCCGTTAAGATACCCAACATTTTGCCCTATATGAGAGCTTAAAATACAAACATTGCGTTAGGGGAATGGAGAGAGAGGGGAAGATGGTAGGTTCCGAGAATCTTATACCAATCCATTTTAACTACAAAAAATAAGACAGTAATAATTTGGTGCAATGAGTTTGATACGTTGGATAGACAATTGTTACAGCAGTTGTAAAGTGAATGGTGGTCCCTTTCTCAAAGTTGTTGCTCGGGGAGGTTAGACTGTAATGTATTCACAAGTTTTTGGCTCTCAAAGGATTCAAAGATCTGAATAAACAAGGTAATTTCCATGCAAAATTTTTTAAAAAAGCCATGCTCCTTAGGATGGAAGTCACGGAAGATACCAATATTCTATCTGAATACAGTGGAGGTCCACAGTTTGGCACCTTTCCACTGATATTAGTAAAACTAGCAACTTCTCCCTCCCCAGCCCAAACAAAATGGATGGAAATGAGTCCTTTTTGGCCACAACGTTGCTGGGAGGAGTGGGGAGACAAAGGGACGAACCCAAAGCTGATCAAAAAATTGTCATTAGGAGCCTAATGAGTCCTACATAACAATATTACTTGGAAGGTGTTTTTTTTTGTTTTTTACACAGTCTCAAGTTCTTTTAACCTCCATTCAAGTCACTTCACTGTTCAGTGTTAACCAAAGTCCCCCATGGGTAATAGTTGCCAAATGCCCACTCATGAGTTCATTTCTTGTTCAAAAAGTAACAATTTTGCTCTTTCTAAGGTACAACGATTTTCGATTCCTTGCCAATTAATGGAGAATATTCCTATACAATACTGTAAACAGTCTGGGAAAACCAGAAAAAGAAGAATCACAGTACTTCAAAGTTCAAGTAGTCAAAAGCATCATCTTTCATAGGCAAAGCTTCCATAATCTTAATTAAATTGTACTATTACTATCATTCACATTTTCGGGGGAGGAGAGGATTAGATCAATGTGATTTCATCACCACTGCAATAAACACTACAGAGACAGAAACAAGTGCACCCATTACAGACTTGCCTCACGCCCTATACTATAAAAGTTGCTATACAAGTTAATTTATTACATCTTTGGGACCAAGGGAACTATCCATGTATAGGGCTCTGAGAAACACTTTACAGTTACCCTATGGAGCAGTTTTTGGAATTTTCAAAGGGAGGATGGTCTTAATGGCCAAAGAATGAAAAGGGGAGTATTATGAAACCAACAGAAAATCCAGAGAGGTGGGGTGGGGTTCAAGCCAATAAACTGCCCATCGGGAGGTGTGGTTATTTTCTGGAGCAACACATTAGATAAGTCTCAGAAGTACAGAGCTGTTCACTGAAGAGTTTCATCGGTAACACAAACTAATAAAGAAGTTGTGGTACCTAAAATTATTGAGTACAGTGTGATAAACAGGACACAGAAAGGTAGGTTATGAGCAATTTCTCAGTTTTATGGTACAATGAAGATCATGCAACAGACTGATCGACAAAGAAAATGAATTCAGAATTCACTTTGTTCTACACAAGAGGGAACCTATTTGCAGTCATCATTACATCAATCCTTCTCTGTTTGATCTACGTACAGTGTGTGTACCATCTACATGTTAAAATAAATTTATCTATTAGTGTGCATATTTCATCTACACACACTGAAGTTGCTGGTAAGATAAAATTCAGCTCTATACAAAAAAAATATCAAAATTGATTCGCGGCAGAGAGACATTCATAGTTTCTACTCCACACATTTTAGCTTGAGTAACAGATGATTTTAACCACTACAACCTAAGATACAAAAACAAACATTAATGTCACTGCTCATTTCTGCTGGTTGAAAACCAGAATAACTAAAAATAGAAACTGCTGCAGCAAAGTGATCTGTGTGTTACAGGCTATATGAGCACACTGTTTTTCTAGCTGTTGTTTTAGCGATCTTGCATAGCTCAAGTTACGTCATACGACACCAAGGTTGTCAGAAGATTTAAAGCAGTGAACTTTCCTGTTTAAATAACGAGCTAATTTTTCCATCTTCAGCTAAAAAAATCAGACAGTAGATTAGACAGCCAAAAACATGAAGTAGAAAATGATTTTGACCAACTGATGGCTATTTTTGGCAATGCTGTGACTCTCATGTGACAATTCTCTAAATTTATCGAAATCATTGCATCACTAAAATTAGAGTTTCTGTATCACAGAAGGCTCTTGGAAAGGATGGAGGCTCTAAATTTATAGTATATGGTGGAAGGATGTACCAAATTGCGCTTATTATCCAGGAGTTCATATTAGGAGGGAACCCACAATAAATGCCACAAGTAAATACAACAAAAGGACTAAAGTGAACAACTAAAACCAACAGCATAAGGTTGAATGTCTTCTCAATACCTTAAGCACAAATTGAGTAAAATAAATTTCCTAGTTCAAATAGTTTTCCACTGAAACTACATGTTATATGTTAGATACAGGACCCTGGTACAGCTGTAATGAACAAACATTTCTTCGCAGTATATTTGCGCTTACATCTCCTATTAGCCATCTTTTAAGTCCAGTTGTAAAATACCGTCAGTTTTTTCCTCAATGTTCATTCCAAACACGAAGCATGAAGGTCATCGATCAAGACCCATAATTTACAGTATGGACCAAAAAAATGAGGCTAATGATATGTACATTACATGCATAAATAAAGCATTTTTTCTGTGTAATGAGAAAGACAAAGGTGGCAGAGGATTCTCCGGGGATAAAAACTTGATTTTATTTACTGCAGGTACAACTTGAAAAACTACTTTTAACTAAACTACAATTTGACGGCTTTTTTTCAAGGTAGACAAACTTGAAATGAGAGAGATGAAGAAAAGGAGACATCTTTTTCCGTTTAAACTTCAGTCAACATAGTAAGGTATGGATCAAAATTGACCGGAAAAAGACATGACTTCCTCTTTCCCATAAACTGTATTTATTTTAGAAAACAACATCATTATTTCACTAAAAGATACAAAGGACATTTTTGTATTTAGATGCCATTTCTGACTAGCTCCTTTGGTGAAGTTTACAGTTACTATCATTACTCCTTTTCTGTTGACAATGAAGCTCGTACATGTACATTTATCATAGGAATATGACGAGGTATTTCTACAACCTGAACAAAATCTGCGTTATACAATTAATATAATTCATGTTATGTTGACATGCACTTAATTAACACAAATCTTTGCTTATATAAATTCGGCTGGTAGAATCTCATGCCGAGTAAGCATCTTTTTTTTTTAGGCCAGCATTCTGCCAAAAGAGCAAGACATTTTCGAGCATTATATCACCTAGCTATCTAGAGCCAATTAAGGGTTAGGACTAGGCTTTCTTCCATATTTTGTGACACAAAACACAAGTCCTAACGACTTAAAATTTTGTGGGTGTCAAGCTGGAATGAAGTAGAATAGGCCTTTTTCAAAAATACTATAATATCCTTTCTTGTCCCTCCAAAATTTTGCATAAACATTATTTTCAATTTCTCTTGGGACTTACAATCATATCCTATGAGAAATATTCGGGGGCTTATTGCAAAGCGTTTTTGGGCGACGCAGGTCAACCAAAAGTGAGCTCCTTTCCTTTTTAATCTGCCATGATGCTTCCAAGTTTGTATTCCTAAGCGACTTTAGTCTCAAAGAGACGATTATGAATTGGCTGAAAATTTGTCAAAACTACAGCCCAAGAGTGAAAAAAACCACTTTCCAGTTGATGTGCGTTGCTCAAAATAGTCTTTGCCTAAGCTCCCTATTAAAAACAATGCTTATGCAAAATTTTGGAGGGACAACAAAAGGTGTTATGGTATTTTTGAAAAAGGTCTATTTAGGTGTCTAAGGAGAATTCTAAGCAGAATAAAGATGTATATAATTTTTACAAGCACTGCCAGCAAGCAGAAGAAGCCATTTTGCTAGCAGAATTTATCCAATCCTCCTACATTGGATGTATTCCAATAGACTGAACCAAAATATCATTATTCTGGTATAAACTGTAGAGAGGGGTTGGCTTAGAGATTATGTCAAATGTATTTGATAAAAGCTATTTCCACTTCTTCAAAGTGATGGGTACATTTTGAAGTTTGCACAAGAAAGTAGAAGAAATAAGCTATCCTCTTGGAGAAATAAATGTCACATGATGAATCCCCAGGGATGAATTATAAGACATTTTAAAGCAAAAGTGACGACTACGTGTCAACTAACTCTGGAAGTAATGTAGATGACATGTAACTTTCCTGGAAAAAAGGTGCATCAAATAACAATGCTGTCTATAATATAGCCTAATTTTAATAAGTTATGACGTGAATTAAGATGCATAACAATAAAAATATACGTGCATATAAATTTCCTCTAGTGGGTCGCTTAAGAGGAGTGTGCTCTTCAAATTACTTCATCTTAGAATAAGACATAATTCTAAGATGAATAAGCAAAAAATCTTTTAACAACTACAATACAACATCACAAAGGAAATGTAATGATGATAAGCATCCAGCTCTCTGTGGTAGGCAGGCATATTAAACTTACACCATATTAAATACGTACAACAGGAAGAGGAAAAACATTATCAAGCAAACTGTTGAGTTTAACAGGGAATGTCGTCATGATCAATGGAACATTCCCTAGTTCAAAGGTAATGAAATATCAAACAGAATTCCATACAGAAAGGCACGACAATGAGTTATTTTTTGCACGAATTTCGATTTCGTACAGGTAGTAGGCAAGCGAAAGTACATGTGTACGTCTACGTCTACTTTTAAGGAAGTCTTTTGAACTCGCTGGTGTTAATGTTATTAAGGCACAAAACTTCACGAAACATGTGTAAGAACATGTGCCTGTAAAATTTAACAGCGTGCTTCATCCTTCTCCATTAAATGCGGACTTCAAGATTTTACACTAGATTGATGATAACTTGAAATCGAAAGCAGTCAAAGATGGCACAAATTTGAACAGTATCTGAATCAACGAACCTACCTCACATCCAAGTCATCAGCATAAGCAGAAGCCATTCAAACATTTAGTTCACTTAAGAGAGCACACAGATCAACGAAAAGTAAAACAGTGTCGCAAGCACTAAAGTGCTACAAACACGACAGCAAAATATTCAATATGGCGATGATACATATCCAAGGGATCTGAGTTTGATTTTACCCAATCAGAGAATGCATACCAAGTTTGGAATACTTCCGGTTTGTGTTATCGCGCGCGCACGCGGAAAATGTCTTTCAATCTGTCTTCCGACGTCCTCTTTCGTGTTACTGCCATCGTATGTTTTCAGCTGATCAAGTCAGGTATACAAAAACGTCAGTTCTCTCAAATATGATTTATTCATCGTCTTTTGAATCTGCCCTTATTTTCCAAAATTTTCCACCCAAAAAAAAGCTTTCCAACTCGCCTTGGAAATAAAACGGAAAGAAATTTACTGAATATCCTCTCAATCACACATGCTTTACTTAGCGAGTCCAAAATTTTCTTGAAGAGAAGTTTGTTTACACGACAATAGCACGGCGAACAGCAGCTGGGAGCTTGAAAACACAATGGTGAAGAAGACTTTCCACCAATCAGGGCAAAGAATAAATCCGCAAATAGAATGGGCTAGCCAATCAAAATAGACTGTTTAAGGCATTATCTATGCGGGCAAAGAAGACCAACTGATTGATGAGTAATAATCAAGAAAAAGACGCTTTCTTGATCCGTATTTTGCTCGCGGCTAGCATTATTTTTTTATATTTTTAAATACAAGGTATGTGACGTTGGCGGAAATAGCTTGAAATTGAAATATAGACTAATTTACAACGTGTTGGAGAGAACGCGGCCAAGCCAAAGCATCTTTTATAACCTCGAAGATGAATGAACAATGGCTTTCTTTACCTGCCGTGTGTAAATACATATAGGCACGAGTCGAACTCTTTGTAATGATTATGACCATTAAAAAGGGCTCTATTCATTCGTTGGCGAATATTCACCGCCATCTACACCACGTGCGAACAGTGAAACAAAAAAATACTCATTACCATCGCTTAGAACGTATTCATCGCTTTGCGCGGTCGTCGCTAAAAGCAGTATGTCCATTTTGGTCAAAAAGCCTTCTAGTTGAATTTAAAGTTTTAATTGTTTACGTTGGTGTGGTGTCTTCCGCTGGCTTTTCTGGGCTCATCAAGATGTTCGCCACTCTGAAAACGCCGCTTGGCCTTTGAAAGCGTCTCTCCGGCAACGTTTCGCATTCAATATTCTTTCATAAGGGCCGAAAATCGTATTTTCATCAGTGGGTCAAATCAAACACCATCGTTGTCAAAAACACATCAGAAATGCGCGCTCGATCGTCGAATCTGATTTCATATGATCATTATTAATTTTCCCCTAAGCAGGTATAACCACGTGACGCACACCACAGAACCATTCATCTGACTAGAATCTTGTTGAACCTGACAGAAAAAGCAACGACGTGGCGAGGTGAACACAATAGCACCTGCTGTATACGTAATTCACTAAGGCACTATTTCGCCTTAGCTTCTACAATTCTGGGATATGGCCGATTTTGGCCACACAACAAGATCACTTTCACCAGTCGACTACAATCACAGCGACTCGCGAACCACGTCGCTCTTTTTCCCTGGAAATCTCAAGGAAGAACATCCTGACAGCAAAAATATTAAAAACGGATCGTGTGAAGACTGTTTAGACGATTCACCGAAATCTAAAGTAATTTCAACACAGGGAAATACTGCCTTGGAGCAGACTAAACTAAACTTTACGAGAGACCCAGAGAACTCCATGTTTCACGATTTTACGACGTCGACCACGTTTTGGTCACCAACGAGCGTGGAAGATGTTTTTGTACAGCCCGCAATTCCTCAGCCGGTCAACGGCATTCATTTGCCTTCAAACTCTCCAGTAATAACACAGCCAAGAAGAATAAGCGGACCGACTAATATTACAACGACAATGAGCCATCAGCCTCGAAGACCGATTCATCACAGCTCTACACCGTTTATAACACAAAGCAAATCTATGCCAACTATAACAAGTTTAGGAGGATGGAATCAACAAACTCCTCAATCTATTTCAGGCTGGCCGTCACAGCAACACAACCACAATTCATGGGGAAGTCGCCATTCAAACCATACAATGAACGCCATAAATTTCCCTAATGGTCGAAGCTCCCGGCCATCTTCGTTAACGCTGCCGAATTCTTCTCGGATAAGAAATAACCGGCCACACCATCCTTTCGCTCAAGTCTCAAGGTCGGCGATATCTACACAAAGCATAACGCAAGGATTACAAAGCCTAAGTTTGAGCAGACAGCCTGTGGACGGGACAATTTTAGACGATATTCCAAGCCTTGGAAACTCACATGGCCAAAGCAGTGAACTCTCTAACTCGCTTTACTCTTACCAGGTAAAAATGAATATTTCATAAAACAACCAAAGATACGCTTTACTTGAAAACTATTTTTCAAGAAACGGTGGCACAAAAGAACAGCTATAACAATTTCCCATTTCTTTAAAAAAACCTCAGTTTTTGAAGTGTATTTTATCTCTTTGTGCCAAATTGGCCAGAATTGTCCAAGAAATATCTAGAGACTCTTTTTTCCTGTCTCCTTTTTTCTTTTTCTGCGAAATAAATTATATTTTCTGCCTTGAAAACGTTCAGGACCGAGGTAACTTAAAACGATGAAGAGAGTGAAAATATGGATTCGTCATAAGTAATGTTTCTCCCCGTCCTTTCACAGATACCATACATAAATTAATGACGGAAAAATGGGCCACAATGTACAGCTGCTTCTAAATTGAGGCTTAATAAAACTGGAAATTTGGGGAAAATATTTATATCGTATACTTCTATCGCTAACACATGTTGTCTGTTTCCTTTAACATTCAGGATTCAATGAAATTCCCGTCGCTGGAGACACGTCTGCTCGATATAATTCGTTCCCCGTCGGATCCGCCTGATAATTTAAGCGGTTAGTATGATCTTTTCTTACAAAATGAAACGCACAAACGCACTGCCTTTCTGTAGTACTGACATGGCACTGGCTGGCAAAGTAACTTGACCATTGTGAGATCGCTGGTACTTTACCACGCCAAAACAAGTAAATTTTGTTTTTCAGAACCTTCGACTGCTTTATGCAAATATAAACCACTTTTTAAAGATCCTTTCTCTTTGGACAGTTTCTAGGGGAAATTTTACAATTTGAAAGTTATGCATTTTTTCCCTTCTTGAATTTCCTATCTTGGTAAGAAAAGATGCACTGAATCTGAGATCTCCTCGTCGTTTCTTGCTTCCGTATTAGGTGTTTGAAAATGTAATACTTAGCTAGTAAGCTTATGGCAAAAAAGTTGCATTCATTCAGGTTGTTATACCAATCACCTGTATTGTCGGCCGTAGCCTTTAAATTTTTAATAAGCTTGCCAAAATGGCTAGAAGCAAGAATATTTTACTCGATTTCAACAGAGTTTTCGATCGTATCACTTTTCGACTTTAAGATCTACGTACCCATTTGGGGAAAATGTGGACTACACCTTACAGGAAATGAAAGCCTCGCTAACTGGCGATCATCGTAATACCCGAAGGAGGAGGTTTTACTATTTGTTTGGGTTAAATAGAAAACCACAAAAATTACGGGGTGATGCATCGTTTCGTTAAGCCTTACAATAAACGAGGTCAATTTTATAAGTTATCAGTAAACGTACAAATCTGTTACTCTTCTTTCTAAGTGTGCCTTCGAAACAACACATTCGGCCCTTCTTTTGTTGTATTTTTTTCTTGAGTTTTTGGAGCGCCATGAAGGCAGTAATTATAAAGTGCTGGGGTTTTGTAAATGCTGAAAAATTCAAGAGAGTAATCCAAGAAATTTTTTTACTCTCTTAAAGTCGCTTTTCTTGTGATTTAGATCAAAACGTTTATAACCTGTATGGTTTACACTCCTACATATTGCTTCTGACGTAAAGAATGAAAAACCTATTTGCCAAGCGTGATTTTAAATATACCGGATTTAGGTCGATATCTTGGTGTAGGGAATTTAATTCTTTTTCTTTTTCTGTTCTTCTAGTTTAGCCTCATAAAAAATTACAACAAAAATCGCAATTTGCAGGTTATGATCGCATCGCAGCGAATATATTATCGATGAAGAATCACTGAAAACAAAGAGCCGCCCCTGCGATACTCTAATCTATAGGATTGAGTATTCAGACAAAAAATTTAAAAATCGTTCTAGCCTTTCTATGCTAGAAGAAAATATTAAATGCTTCCTTTCCTCTCTGAATCGTTGTCAAAAACCTAACATTTTATGGTTTTTGGAGATTTTCACTATATTCATACTCTTTGAATTCACTTCATTGATCTTTTCGCTCAGTCATGACACGAAAAAGCTCGGGTTTTTTTTATCAAAAATTAGAACCTTATCGTGTGTTATAAACAATTCTTCTATTCCTAAGCCAATACATAGACAGTAGAAATGGAGAGTCAAGTTTTAAATAAAGAGAAAATTTTTTATCATTTTTATCACAAAAATAGAGTATAATAGAATAACACTCTGAACAGAAGCAATAGTTACCACGGATAGTTAAGTGGCCATTGGAGAAATGCAACCACTTGATGAGAGTTTCTTCCCTTGTTTTATTTTCTACATTCACTCCTTACGTTTGAAGCCAAACTACTGCCTTTTTAAACCAAGCATAGCACAAAAACCGTAATTTTTGATTGATTTTCATTCAGTCTAGCCTACTTGCGGTGGTCTTAATACTATATATCCTGCCTTAACAAACAGCTGGAACGGATGAAAAAAAATAGAAAATGTGAAAAGAAACCACTTGGTTATGTCGGCAAATGCGACAAAAAACCTTCAGTGAGTTTGTTTCAACAGGAGAAAATAGCAATATGCTTTCTTAAAGTGTGGAAACCTAAAAAAAGGTCAATAAAACAAGATTTTACAACGCCAACGCAAAAGCGCTAGCGAAGAAAGAGCGAACACTGATTAATATCTAGTGATCTATTTTTCCTTCCATTTTCGCCATTTAGTTCAAAGTCAACGGATGAAAATCATATATAAAACAAAATTGAGTTTCAGCAAATTTGGTGAACTGCAAGATTTTATAGGTTTATAAGAAAGAGACGATTTTTTTAAATGTACAAACAAGATAGCATACAGATTGATATGCGAGAAGCTGTTAGGTATTACCAGGGGGCTATACTCGTTTTCTTTTTTATTTTTTTTTTCTTCCAAGCAACGATTTTGGAGTGAAAAAACTCAGGAGTCACCCTGAGGAATTCTAAACTTTCATTAACAACAAGCAAAACTTCGATAGAATCTAAACTACTGGAATTGGATGGGTCAGCTGTCCTAAGATGAACGAATACAAAAATTTAGTATTCAGAGTGACAAGCTGTTCGTTTGGTTCGTTCCCTGAGAGCAGGCGATGTTTGTATAACTTAGGGCCTTGTTTTGGATATTGTTTCAGTTATTTCCAAGTGAAAGGTACATTTAATGCCAGTGCATGGGAGAAAATCGTTGCGTTTGTCTACTACGAAAATTACGCTGCTAAGTAAAAACACTGTTCGAATGAAGAAAGAGTTTCATGCCCTTTTTGAGTAAAATTTTTGCTACGATTCATTTTAAGCGGCACTCTAATGAGACAAGTGCCCATGAAGATAGACACTGTCTTCGTATTTTGCTGTATTTTAGTTTTTGTTGAGCCACTGCCATGAGATCTTCTCTGGGGATAAAAAGCTTTTCCGATACCGCAGAAAACAACAGCTGCAGCCATGAATATTCCAAATAAACATGTCAACATTGATGTTTATTTGGAATTGAGTTAAAAACTCGCCGCTCTGGTTGGTCAAAAAGGAAATTGACCAAGAGGATGAGACCTTAGCAAAGTGAAAATATTAGCATTTCTTGGCCGTCAGTCAAACTGATTCAGAATTAAGCTGAATATCTTGAGGCATTGTTTTGAGGAAAAATACATCTAATGCCGTTTAGAAAACCGAGTTTTTAACTCCTGCTGATATGTGTTTTTCCAAATATTTTCCTACAAGTGTTTGACGATTTTCTTTTTCTGGATCCAACGAAATTTTGCTGTTGATTTGTGTTACAAAAACTAAAAAGTGTACAAGTGTTTTTCGATTCGGTCAGTACAATAAAGGCTCTCCAATGTAAATTCATCTCAATAATTAAGTTGGATTGCAACCGCGTCGACAAAACAGTAAATTGCAAATGTGCGAAATTTTCCTTAAAAATTCAAAAGGAATATGACAGTTTAGAAAGCCTTGCATTAGCTACAATCTACCTCTTCAGATTCTCTTTAAAAAATTTTGATAGGCCTTAAAATCACCTTCTAAAAGCGTCCATTTAGAACTGACCCAAGCCGTGAAAATTCATTTTTGTTTCCCCAGTCAGGGTGGAATTAAAATAGGTTACCTAATTTTTTCCCAGACAGTGTTTTTCAAAGTAATCAACGATGCATTGTTTGAAAAAAGCATTTCTTTTTATTCCATCTGGGTATAGCTAAACGATTTCAAAGCAAATCGCCTCGAGAAAAGGGACTCAATGAAATTGGCGATAGCCAATATTCACACCTTCTAAGTACAAAAGGAAGGAGCCCGTTTATGTCGTAGGCAAACTTGCTTTCAGAAAAAAAAACGGTTGAGCGTAAAAAGATACTAATTTTTGAACTTTTAAGGTCAAAACAACCACCCTAAGTCACAATATTTATATTTTGCAAAGTACAGGAAATATTTCTTTGTTGCGGATAATACAGGAAAAGAGAAATCCAAATATAAGTAATCGTCGTCTAGGAAATTTATCGTCTCGGGGCTTTCAGGCAAGAAAGGGGCCAATAATTCGTCATGTAGATAACACTACATTTTTTTCTGTTTTAGCCCTGACATAAAAGGTTTGCTCATCCAATCCCTACTACTTGAGGAGTAAACAAAAAATATTGCATTCAAAATTATTTCTTGTCAGGAAATTCAGTGAGCTGATTTCTAAAAAGCTCACTTCATTCAATAATTTGACGCTTTCATATCCTTTTCTCCATTGCTGATAAGTATAAGACTAGTCTGCATCAATTAATGTGGTTTTGTAGCAACAATGATCGTTTTAGTCACCGTAAAAATTAAAAAGTTAAAGGCTGTACACTCTGAATAACACTGTTACAGCTTATTGGACAGTGAGTCCGACAGCACGTTTTCATGATTTATGAGCCGGAGGTATAGGTCGTACTTAGCATTTTGTCTGCTAAGGTGATCAAATGAATGTTAATTTACCGGACATTAAAAGAAAATCTGCCCTATTACACAGAACAGGCGATGAAAGTTACAGCTGACGTTCACTTTACATGCAAAGTGAAACCGAAATTAAGTGCTCTCGATAAAAATTTCTTTAAAATACAATCGCTGAAAACTGTCAGAGATCGTAAAGACAAACTTTTGGGAGTAGTGTGAAACTAACTTTGCACTCTTCGCGAGTAATCATAAAATTTCGCAGTTTTTTGACATATTTATTTGATCTTCCAGGAAGAAAAAATGATTGTTACTTCGATAGAAGTAATTTGATAGCATATTTCTTAGTGAATTTTAAAATAAAATTTTGCTTAAAGTTAAATAGCTTGTATCGTTTTCACTTCTTAGTGCACACACACCGAAAAAAAAGGTAAACATCGAATGGCGCTTTTAGCTACTATTTTCCCCAGTTAAGTATAAAAAATGATTCTTTTTTCTTAGAACTTGACCAGTGAAATGGCAGTTAAAAGCGTCGAAAGCACGAAAATATTGTCTTGGAGGTAATCTTTCGCAACACTTCTTTAAGTTTAAACATTTCCGCCAAATTCGTCTACAGTCTATCTACTACATTGTTCACCAACCGCTTTGCAATATTATTTGCACTTTTAAATTTTAATGCCAGCAATTTTCAATGCAGACAATTTTTTACCATGCTGTGAAATGTCGTCCATTAAGGAGCAGTAATACCTGTAATAAGGAAATCAAAAGATCCTCAGTGCTCAAAAGGTAATATTTTTTCAGGAAGGAAAGCTTTGTGGTGGGTAAAAATCGCCTAAAATGACGGAATTTTCACGCCGCTATTAGTGACAATGGGTTGAAACGTCTTCCCAGCTATTACGATCAAAAAGGCTCAAAACAACAGACGAACAAGTAAGAAATACAAGCAGGAAGACATAACATCCTATTATGTTTTGGGTTTACTTCCAGAAAAGTAAGTCTGAAATATTTTTGAAGAAATTTGAAGAATCACTGATTCTTCAAATCTTTTAAAAAAGTCAAGTAAACAAAAAAACAGAAATACAAAATGTAGATAACATGAGTGCACAATACAAGCCATATTTTATATCATACCATGAAAATAGACGCGGTGCAGTAATAACAATCTGTTATCGTGAACTATGCATTGTAACGAAGGCTTTATCGAAGATTAAGTTTGGTCTCATTTTTCCACTAAAGAATTGAATGAGGGCGTCAATATCATCGGCTTCACAGTCCTTTAGTCACCTAAACCCCGCTAAACCTATGCAGCAAGTTGCCATGAAGGAAAAATTCAAAGCTATTAATAATGAGAAGTCGCCTTAGGCAGGAAATTCTCCAGACAGACGAATATTGACAGCTGCGTATGGTCTTGTGTGTCTCTTCGCCTCCTTTGTATCTTCAGGGTTTTGGTAGAATCCATGTTTAGGTCTGGAGTTCCTTTGCTTGCCATGCACGGCTTACAAACTAGAAAGTCATAAAACAAAAATTTTGCCAAAGTTCGATTTGTGCTTGTTTCTCGCGAGATCACAGTAACGTTTATGTAAACAAAGGTCCTTGAGATCGGCCTGAGTTTATACTGAGATTCGGAATGCTTGAACTACAGTAATATTGTTAAGCAGGATCCAGCGCTTTCAGGGTATACGACAAAAGCTTTATTTTAAAGATGTGACGGCCACAATATACAGATTTCACTCAATATTTTTCGCCATTAGCATATTAACAAGCTTTTCTAAAACTTCATGGAGAAAGAGGACATTTCCTTCTATTCATTTCCTGGTTCTCGCAATAAACTGCATTTTTTCCAACAATGACGTGCAACACGTGACCATTCGATCAGCCAATGGCATACACTTGCATAGGCGTAACTATATTTTGCTTTACGTCTCGTAAGAAACATCAAATTAAAAAAACAAGGAACAAATCGAGACATTTCACATTCCTTGAATTCGCTCGAAAAAGTTTCCTCAGCTTGAACCAGAAATCAGTAGAAGAATTGCAATCAAATATCAAGTAGCTAATGCCGACAATTACCTCTCGGTTTTAAAAGTCACCCGGTCACAGTAAGCTCAGAAAAATATACTGGATTACGTAATGAAAGGAAATTCTAATAATGTGGCATTTCTTATGCAACATTTTGATCTCAGAAAGCAATTCTTTTCCTTGGCAAAGATACCAATATTCTGTCACAGACATGCAGGACAAATACAGAGAATCGACAAATTTTGACAAGTAATCTATCTGTCTGTGGGAAGTCAGGGATAATAACGTTCTTTTTTGATTTCTAATTTCAGCTTTCAAATATCATCTACAGAAGAAAGGACTCTCCCACGCAGGCGGTAAATAAACGTCATATTTCATTTTTTAACAGCAAACAGATTGGGATACAATACTTCAGCATTCAGCAATTCATTAGGGCGCGTGAAAATTGAAAGCCCACGCAGGGGGAAAAAACAAAAACAACATAGTAATATTATGAATAGTTGCTGCACTAGGATTAATTCAGGAAGTAAGCAGTAAGATAATTGATGGGAAAAACATGACTAAAATCGATATAACAACTTAGAAAGCAGGTTGCTGTATTCTCGTACGTCGATCCAATCAGACCAACGATTGGTTCAATCGGCTTCCAAATAAGGAGATAATAAATTAAGACATCTATCATTGTTAAACGAAGTTTCCACTTTTTTGACGTAGACAAAATCGAATGAAAGCTATTGATGGAAAAAATCATAAAGAAAATCTTTCCTGTTTGTAATTGGATCGATCGTTTTGAGCACTCTTTGGAAGTCTTATAAGATGAAACAAAAGCGTAAGTCTTTTCGTGAAAAGATGATGCGTATTAAGGAACTATCGCCCATCGGCCAGTACACCTCAAGAAAATTTTGCATCTTCTTTCCCCAGCAATATGGTTTCTCTATATCAAGTGTTCTTTTGACAGTGACAGTTTTTTTTGGCCACGAAATGTTAAATTTAAATAATTTATAGAAAAAAAAAAAGAAAAATAGCAAAACAAAGCAATCTTTATACGTGGCATTATTATTTACCCGTTTCCTAGGTTTTTAGCGAAATTTTATAGATTTGGACAACAAATATGGAAAGGGAAATTAAAATATTCTTAGATTCCTGCTGGTCTAAAAAATACCACTCAAATCGTTGTAAATTACTACAGCCGGTAAACAGTGATCGAGAAAATTAATTTCATGCTAATGACTACTTTATGAGAAAATAAAGCTTCATCTGCGCGCACGAAAGAAAACTTTGGCTAAATAAGTGATTCGCATTTTTAATGTGATAAGAAAAAACACCGAGACAGAAAGTTAATTTTTGTCTTAAATTGCAAAAATCGGCGTCGTTCCCTCTTGACTCGCTTTCATTACCAAAGAATCAACATGACACCTTTTCGGATGGCAGGAACGCCCCTTTACTAATAGCTGGAGAAATGAAGTATTGATCAGCCTCATTATACCTAAAACCATTCGTTTCTTTCAGAAATGATTTTCATTCATGAATTACTTAAATATAAACTTGCCATGAAATTTTTTTAAAATTTGAGACTTCAAACGAAGGGTAATGATGAAAAAAACTCGTGTTTACTATTTCAGTTGCTAAATTCTTGCTCATTCCCTATCATTCTTTATGTTTTTTCTTTCGCCAATTATTTTCTGGTAGTGGCCTTTTGATCTATACCAACTGTTACCACCAGCCTGGTATTACGAGTTTCTTGGCTGGTACGGCCAGCCGAGATATTATTACTAAGTTACGGTAGTCTAGCTTTGGACTTCTCGTTTTTTGTTCTTGTTTTTTCATCATCTCAAGCATACTATATTTCTGCCCTCTACAGATCAAATTGTCCCATCAATATGGTCGTTGAACTGCTCCCCTACGTCGGAGCTTCCAGATCACGTGGAACGATATTCAAGGAAAGTTTTTGTTGGGGGACTGCCTCCAGACATCGATGAAGGTTAGTTAAACAACTGGATCTTGACTTCTGAAATTCAGCAAGGCAAGACCAGCGTACAAATGTTAGGGGTAGGGGAACATGTTTATAGTAGAGTAAAAACTAGTTGGAGTGTTTTTCTAAAGATTTCGGTCATTACTCACTTAGAGGAAAGAATCTCTAAGTGTATAATAACAAAAACAACAGAAAACTTTTATTTTCAATTAGATAAAATCCTTAACGTATTGGCTACTTGCCACGGAAGGGGCATTAAAAATTTACAATAAAAATTTTACAATAAAGTTGTGAGTTGACAATATTACCAAACGGAAGTTTTTCTGTGGACTTGCGCTCAAGTACATGAAAGAATCTTCACTGTTTTCCATTGCAAGTCTTTTTATCTAGAGGATGTCGACCCAAATGATTGCAGCTTTTACTAATCTAATCGGTCATAACCAGTGGCGGATCCATGAGAGGCCCTCCCCCCCTTATTTTTAGACCAAACTGGGGCTCGAGGGGCCGAAATAAAAGTTTTTGAGACCTGGCCCCTTATCTCAGGGTCTGGATGACCCCCCCCCCCCGCCCTCCTTATCTCAAGGTCTCGATCCGCCCTCTGATAACATAATTAACAACCAACAACTGTCATCCAATTTAAGTAACTAAACAAAACTGTTTTTTGGCAGATGAAATCCACGCCAGCTTTTGTCGTTTTGGAAGTTTAACCGTGGACTGGCCACACAAAGCTGAAAGCAAATCCTACTTTCCACCAAAAGGTACAAATAATTTATACAATGTGCATCTAATAATTCTACATAGAGCGGTCTACATATACCTTACCTCTTCCAGCTTTTAACGCCAAAAAGAGTATGCCACCCCTTTACGTTTACACGGTAAAGTTCGATCAGATTAACTCACTTAAAGCGGCCGTCTGCTTAGGAGACTCTTGATGTGAATGCGGTAACTCTGGTCTATTTCTCAACTTGAGAATCACATCACGCATTTCACTGGATCATTTTCAAATTTGGTTTTTCTCTTTCTGGATATTTAAACAGAACACACTGTTTGAAAAAAAAAACAGACAAAATTCTCAAACTTTAATTGTATGAAGGACACCAACCTAATTTAGGCATTTTTGGATCGAATGACATCTCGACGACATTTAATAGTAAGCCTACTAAAATACCCGAAGAACAATGCATTCAAACCCAGTCCTCCCTTAAGTTGAACATGTTCTCCTTAACTTCTAACATCCGATTTCTTGCCTATAGGTTATGCATTCTTGCTCTATCTAGAGGAACAATCGGTACAAAAGCTCATTGACGCCTGTTTTCAACAAGATGACAAGCTCTACTTATGTGTATCCAGCCCCACAATCAAAGACAAACCAGTAAGTTTCTGTCCTTTGTTATACTGGGGACGACGAAAGGACAGCAGTTTCGTCAAAGGAGGTTAAAAGACATCTCAATGATACGTGTTTCAGGAGCGGTTCCTGGTGTTTGAAGTGGTCTTTTCGTTGTTTTAATAATAATGACTTTATTTCTATAGCGCTCTTATCCTATGTTCAAGGCGTTTTTGAGTTGCAATGACTGTTCAGCAAAAAGTTAGCTTATGATTTTATTTCATATATCCAAACCTAGTAGACCTGGGCCAACAAGGTGCTAGCCTAAGAAAACATGCGACATTTCGTGACGCTATCGATCCTACTACTGGCTTCCCCGCGAAACGACAGTTGAGGAACGAGTGCAGAAATTCCATACTGATGACGTATTACTACCGAAATCCGAGAAGTGCTTTTGATTAGTTGAAGCAAGTTTCCACCGGGGCTCGACCAATTAGAAGTGCTATCCAGATCTGGGTATAGTGACACGCTACCAGTATGGATTTTCTACTCTCGTCCCTCAGACGTCATCTCGCGGGGAAAGCAGTGGTAGCGTCTCGAAATGTCGCTGTTTTTTCAGGCTAACAAGATGCACTGTCTGGTCAGACAGTCACCGAAAAAAACTCCATGAATCTCATAGTTCTATTTCGTGTTTCAGGTTCAGATAAGACCATGGAACCTGAATGACTCCGACTTTGTTATGGATGGCTCGCATCCTCTAGATCCACGGAAGACAATATTTGTGGGTGGAGTTCCCCGTCCTCTGCGGGCGATAGAACTAGCAATGATCATGGATAGACTGTATGGTGGCGTGTGCTATGCTGGAATAGACGTAGATCCTGAACTCAAGTATCCTAAAGGTAAATACTAACATTTTCTTACAGGGAATCGTGTATAGAGCTTTTTAACTCACGTGGATGACAAGGGAATTTTTATATAAGAAAGACGTTTAGCTCCTGAATGGTTTTCTTGGTACAGAAGTATAGCCGCCGTTTCGACGTTTTGGAACACCAACGGGGCCGCCAACACGTCATGTGAAAATGGTTTATTAAGTGGTAATCGTTAGGGGAATTGACCGTGGACACAGGTTTCATCAGCTAACCGTAAATCAAATGCGTAGTATCTTTGATGCTAATGTTTCAAAAGTATCTTACGGAGGTAATCAATAATTTTATGAACCTTTTTGCATTGAAGGTGCTGGTCGAGTTGCCTTCTCCAACCAACAAAGTTACATCGCTGCAATTAGTGCCAGATTTGTGCAGCTTCAACACGGAGACATCGACAAAAGAGTGAGTTGTGTAATACTGCTTTGTTTCGTGATCTATGTGAGCTTGACATGACGACTTGGTTGATAATTATGAAGCTGATGACGATATGATAATTTTAAAAATATGATTATGGTAACAGTGATGATGATGGTAATGACGATGGTGATGAGGATAATGAGGATGACGACGACGGCGACAATGATAGTGATGAGTATGACGATGATAATGTGATTAAGAAATACGATTATAGCGTTAGTGTGCTGTTAATGACGATGGTGAAGATGATGTTGATGAATATGATCGTGACAGAATAATAATATTAATGATCTTGACGAGGGCGATGATGACGACGATGATGATAACACTGATAATGATCTAATGACGACAATGAACGTAAACGATGATGATGACGATGACGATGACGATGACGATGATGATGATGACGATGGCGATGACGATGGCGACGACGACGATGATGGTGATGATGATGACGATGAAGATGACGACAGAGACGGAGGCGACGCGATGATGATGATGATGGCGACAACGACGGAATGATAACGATGATGTTGTTGATAATGATGATAATGATGATGATGATGATGATGATGATGGTGGTGGTGGTGGTGGTGGTGGTGGTGGTGATGATGATGATGATGATGATGATGATGATGATGATGATGATGGTTATATAGCATTTGATGTGTCTTTTTAGGTTGAAGTAAAACCGTATGTGTTAGACGATCAGCTGTGTGATGAGTGTCACGGCGCACGATGCGCGGGTAAATTTGCGCCCTTCTTCTGCGCTAATGTGACGTGCCTGCAATATTACTGTGAGCAGTGCTGGGCAATCATTCACTCCCGAGCAGGACGTGAATTTCACAAGCCTCTGGTGAAAGAAGGCGCTGACCGGCCAAGAACTGTTCCATTTCGATGGTAGATAAACCAGATCAATGGCTGCCATGTCGGCTAAGTCCACCAAAGCTGAGTTGGTTTACATTGTTTAGTTGACCACATGGTCCTTAGCTTTTGCTTTTTCTTAGTTCCTCAGGTAGCAGTTAAAATGACCTCATGCCAAGCATGTTAGTTGACCACCCAGTCAAAAGAGCTCTTATTTTCAGTTGTTTCCTAGCTCACGTACCGAGCTTCCGTTAAATTCGATCTGCCCTGTAATTTTGATTTCCCCTTGCATGATTTGGTAGATTGGAAGCGAAAGCATCACAGTAAACAGCCGATCAATCGAAATCGAGAGTTCAGGGCAAACCTATCTTTACGAATTAATATCAATGTATTGTTATTGACATTACTTTTATCATTATCAATATTTCATTATTATTATTAAGGGTTTCTCTAAGAAATTAACGGTATAGCAAGAATCCTGGAATCATATTGCGCGAGTGCAACCAAAGCTGAAAGATAATATCCATAGGTTTAATAGGGACTCTCGGGGTGCTAAATGCAGATAATTCTGTCTACACTTAAAAAGTTTTAATAATGTGGAGCTTTAGACTGTAAATGGGGATTTTTAAAGCGTTTCAGCTGGTAACAGAGATTTAATTTTCCATTCCATCATTAGTATTATCAGGCACTATAGAAATGTTAATTTTTTTAGCAGACCGGCTGATTAAAAAAAGATAGAACAAGTAGAGTTATTTATCGAGGAATTTTGACTACTGGAGATTTAATATTTAAGGAATTAGAGAAATGCTGTTTATATTATTACTAAAATTGTACATACCGGCTGGCCAGAAAAAGGCAAATTTCAGCTAAGAACATAAGTTATAAATTAAAGCAAGGAATATTCATAAGGAGGGTACGAAAAGATTTTCTCTGGAGTTTTATTTTGTCGAGTGTATCAATGTTTACAAGTGCATGGACTGATATTGTTGTGGCAGAATTTGAAGATTAACCGGCGGTGATGAAATGTTGAAATCCAAAATATAGCCAACAACAAGCCAGAAAGACAGCAAATCCAATAAAAATCCATGTTTTGATCGGATAATGAAAAGAATTAAGGAAATAAGTTCTTAAAGAAGAAAATATATCGGAACATGTCAAGCTTTATAATAAAAAAATCCCGTTTCACATGGCACATTTTTTGTTCAAGTTGTTTCAAACAACGTGAAATGAGACCTAAAATGAATGATGGCTGGTTTTTCAAACTATTTCGTCGTTGTTGACAAGCGAGTGCCACGCGGTGAGCTGCGAGAAAAAGTGAAACAAGGTATCTACTTTGAATCATAAGGATGAAATTAACCATAAACTTTTATCTTTTGTTCAAGAGGTTAGAACTTTTTATAGATTTTGTATTTACTGCAGATAATATATTACATGAGTTTAATTTTGGAAATATTTAGTTTTAGTAAGATGAATATATCTGTTTGTGGAATATCAGCAAATTTGTGCAATTTGCGAATTTCTTGTTTGCGTGGCAGATAATCTTCTCAGAAAATTCAAAATGCAATTTTAACTTTCAGATAATGGTTTATTTTTCTATTTTTTTCCATAGGTTATTCTAGTGTTCTATGCACGATATTCTAGCAACCTCGTTCCCAGGACTGTTTGTCCAAGAGAAAAAAAAGAATCCCTTAATTTTGGAGGTCAGCGCAACCTACAGATTAGTTAGTTATCTGCTCCAGAGCAGATTAGTGACTAATTTGTAGGTTGCCCGTTCAATGCATGATTTCCAAGAGCAACGTCAAACAAGTTTGTGCGACGGTGCATTTGTAGTTATTTTCTTCAAAGCAATGTATAATAAAACAGTTTTTGGATGAGATTTTTGTGATATTTGAAATAATCGAGGACTCCGCAAGAGTTACCGGCCGAGGCTGATAACATTTACCTCGACCTTGATTATTCCGAGTATCACAAAAATCTCGTCTAAAAATTGTTGCCTGAGGAGTCTGAACGTCAAGTTCTAATTTCCAAGACTATTTCTAGATTATCCGATTCTTTGGAAATAAACATATAACGGAACTCTTTTCCTGGTCATTCACACCATTTTGTTGTGTGTATACCAAAACGTAGTTTCTGGAAATGAATTGTAATACTGGGAAATTAGTATCAATATAGCCTGTCACAAGAAGAGAATAAGAATTTTGCTTACTAATATTGGGATAAAACTTTATTTTTGGAAGCCAGAATGTTTTGACACGTTTCAATTCATACTTTTCACAATGATTTGATATCATTTTTGAGAGTTCTTTTCACTTTTTGTAATTGCAGTACAAATGTCATATTGTTCTTTGTAACTATCTTCCTGAAAGAACTATCTGCCACATAAACGAAAAAATTCCAAGTCGTAACATGTAATTTAACGCAGGTTACAAATTATTTCCACCCGTGCAAATGTACGGTAATATTTTTTTCACTTTATTTATGCATTTTAAAGAAGTATTCATGAGTATAATTCATGGAGTTAAAAAGGCAAACGATTTAACACAGCTTTTGCCTCTTGCGTTATAATTTGAGGCAGCACCCCCTTCCCATCCCCCGCCCCGCCCCGTTCAGAAAAACTTCTTTCTAAAATATAATGCTGATATGATTGTAAAATAGTTGAAATTTTCTTGAAAGGGAAAAAAATCTCGATCCTTTCCATAAATTACAAATGATTTCAGAATCAATTGTATGTGATGGATAAAAACGTAATTTTTAAAGCTGAACTTAAAATGGTAAGGTCGTCTTTATTGCAGAATTTGACAGGTTATAAAAGTAATAACACGGGAAAAAGTCACCCGCAATTTATGCTTTTCTTGTTACTTCTTCATAACGGTAACTTCACAGCTTATTTTTAATTTCAATATAATTGTACTCCACAAGCGAGCTGAGTATTGAGAGATGGTTACCAAACCAGCACTCTTTGTAAATGCCACTTTATTTGAACCCCGGAAAACGCCGCATGTAATTGTTACAAGCAAAAGACTAAATTATATCTTTGTAATAAAACAGACCAATGTCCTTTCAAAGAAAAGCCTTGGTAGGGTGAATGGATTATTTTTTGCCTTCAACATAGCATTATTTTTCTTGTACCTTAATATTAATTCAATCATTCTAGATTTGCGTTTAATATTCAGTCATGTCGATACGTGGTCACTGATATCTTCGATAACTCAAAAATAGGGTTTCGTGATATAGTAGGCTAGAACCAAAAAATATTCTGTTATAAAAGATACGAACAAAAGGACACCTGAAAACTAACTTACTTAGATAGATTCTAGAAAAATAGTTTTCATCTTAGTTATTATAAGTTACTTGTAAACAAAAATTTGCATGATTTTCAAAGCTGCATATATGTAAATGGTATTTTATAATTAAGACGACTGGTTAACATAAGCTAACTGAAAAAACTACTATCTAGGTAAAACATTTCTCGACTTAGCATTTGCTTTCATGTTATATTTCTTGGTTTCGTTCATCATCTGCAGGGTGCCAAGCTAACCTCGAAAACACACATCTATGCCTGTTCAAACGCCTTGTACAGAGGGCTTAAAAGAACATGTTAGTGCTGACTACCTCACATGCACACAAATGCGCTATGTTGCTTCGTCGAGGGTCACCAAAATTTGTTGTTTAGGAGGGGTAAACGGCCGAGTAACAAGCATGAATGTGTGTTTGACACCATGACACGAAAAGCGTGGGTAAATATTTCGTGTCTAGAACCTCTCTGTAGCTTGAGAGTTTAAAAACACACTTAAAGTACAAGTTAAAAATATGGGCCAGTTATTTAAACGGGGTTTATAATAACCAGTGTTTAACAAAACCGCGTTCATTGCTAAGCCTTTTTAAGTTTGCCCAACTCTTTTATCTTGACACCATTTACTGTGAACAGCTTCATGAAAGCATAAAGAGTAGACTGGAAAAGCACTTATTTTCTTAGAATACCCGTACCTGGAGGTCCAGCGATTTGCTAAACCGCGGACTAAGTTAGACTTCGTTTTAATAACCGACCCATATAGGTATTCACAGAGGTCTTGTCACGGAATAACCTTAAACCAAGGAAATCTCAGTTACTTGAATATAGTTTGTGTAGTGATTAGGTTTGATAATATTTTAAAGAAACTAAACTTTTAAAACATAACTTAATTTTCGATAAACTCGATAAAATAGCACTTTATAATGTTCCTGAATCAAAGTGATGTTCACAAACTAAACCCATGGTTCAGAAAAAGAATTCCTTATTTTCGTATTATTTTTTCCTTCCGTAAACTGGTTTATGTTAATCGAGTTGCTTTTAAAAGCGACAAAAGGAAAAAACAAAAAGACAGAAATTTTAAGATCAGGGTTTAATCACAAGATGTGGGAAGACAAGTCAGTGGAAGAGAATTATAAAGGATTTTTGTTCACTTTTTTTACAACTATTTTTCTTAGTTTCAGAAAAGACCGTTTCATTGATTTTGTTTTTAGATTTTGCATATTTTAATAACCTTTGGACGTAACCATTTTATGTACCACGAAAAACCCACAACTGTATCACAAAATCCATTTCCAGATATTGACCACGAAGCGCAATTTTAAAGACCATATTATGATGCATGCTGGTTTTGTAACTGATGTATTTTCAAAACATATTTTGACCTCTGCATTGTAGATCTTACAGGATTAATAATTATTTTAAGATCTCTTTAATTTTGTATTCAAACATTTGTAGCATGTATTAAAGACCTCTTGTGTGCCAGGTATCTGTAAATGCAATAATTCTGCTACTGTGGCATAAAGTAATTTTTTATAATTGAATATTTTGGTTATATATGGTTAATAGTGGAATAGTAAATATGATCTTGATAATTATTATTCGTAGCTTGAGGCCTCTTTTGGCCCTCAATACCTACTTTTTTAGTATTTAGGGCATTTATGTGTTGCAGTTATCGCAATACCTTTTGCTTAATCATAAAGTTCAAATAAAATACTTCTTGTTTGTGTTTAAACTGGTGTTAAATTTCTCTGGACATAAAGAGTTATTTCAGTATTAAAACTAAATAAAAATTGTTTTATTGTTTTTCAGTAAACTATATAAAAAAGGTTAAAACGCAAAAGTCTTACACAACCTTGCGAAAAGCAGCTGGCTCTAAAACTATTTTTCTAAAAATGTTAACAAGTATAACTTTGAAGACGTAACAGTCATATACACTGTCCTTGGCTCTAATTTTCTAAACTTGTTAAAAAGTGTAACTTTGAGGAAAGTTTAACAAAATGAATTTCAGCCACAGAGCTAATTCCGAGTTCAAAACCTCATTTATAATTCATAAAGAAAAACAAAGAAATTAATGTTTAATGAGTGTTTTTATATTTGATAATGACACGGCTAAACTTTACGTACAATTTTTTAAACCAAAATAACCCCAAATCTAAATATTAGTGCAAGAATGAGTTGATCTATATCAGAGATTTTGAAGCCGTTCAAAAGACTCGCAGTGGCGTATAATCAGGTTTAAAAACTCAAGCGCTTCGCCTCGAGTTTTTAAACCTGGTAAATAGACTTCTGCTCGTTTTTTAAAGACTAGTACTTCACAATACTTTAAGGAAGTTCAATAACCGCAGCCAATCTGCCGGGGTCTTTATACAAAGCGCCAGCCATTGCCATTTTATATTCATTAAAAACATTCTGAAAATCGTCACCATTTTCTTAAACATTTATTGCACCAAGAAATAGCTAGAAATCCTGCCAAATTGAGCCATATTTCGAATGAAATCTCGACAAGACTTAAAAGAATATGTGAAAACCAACACAACTGATCATAATTCCTCCTTAAATAGAGAAAGGAAAGTTAGCCGCCTCATCTCGCTGT
The DNA here is from genome assembly GCA_942486035.1 of Porites lobata. Classification (NCBI taxonomy): domain Eukaryota; kingdom Metazoa; phylum Cnidaria; class Anthozoa; order Scleractinia; family Poritidae; genus Porites; species Porites lobata. The sequence continues at coordinate 7,259,724 of CALNXK010000003.1, forward strand.
TCAGCTAGAGGAAATAAAGGCCCTTTCCTACCTTTAGTGAACTTTTAAAGTTCCGTATTTGAAATTGCTAAGAAAGTTACCAAAAATAATTAAGACGTCTCATGAAACGATTGCCAGATAGCTCGCAAGAAAGCTCTTGCCCCTCCCTTCTCTAGCCGCTCGGGCGTGGTAGCTCTCCTATGGATTGTGATCCTGAAAAGGAGAGCTTGACCTAAATGCGTTAACATCCTACTTCAGCTGATCGAAATTTAACCCTACCCAGCTCGCGCTATCCGAGTGAGCGGAGAAGGCTTGGAACCACGCGCGATTCTCCCGACATGATTGACAGGTGACGTCACATTCGAAATAGCTGAGGACGGCTGGAAACGAGACTGAGCGTCGCCGTTTTAGCTGCCTCAAGTCCCTCCAGCCTCGTTCCCAGAGTAAAAGAGAGAACCCTGGGAACGAGGTTGAAGTCCTTCTCTTTTCAGTTCCGCGGAGACTCCCTGACGCTGGATCTGCCTCGTACCATGGCTTTTCCCTTGTCGCTGGATATTCCAAAGCAAATAGACATAATTAAAGAAGAGTACGCGCGTAGTGGACGTTTTTCCCTCGCCCCAAACTCCCTATGACACAAAGGGACCCCTGCGAAGGAGAGAGTTAAAGTACGTAATACCTGGTTCAAAGCAAACTGTGACGAACATAGTTAAACTTTTAACAAAAGCAACAACCAAACAAACTTGCAGTGGGTTTGCAGAACCGCTAATGGCGCGACTATACATGACGTTGAACAGCCCTTGCGCTAGCGGTCAATAGGAGACATTAGTGTCTACAAACCCGGTTTTTGAATTAGCCTGAATTTCATCCGATTACCTCGAGTCGTTATTACTCCCTCAGTAACGTTGTTGAGAAGAGAAAACGACTCTAAGCAATCTGATGAATTTCAGGCTAGACGTCAGCGCGAGTATTGCTATAGTGTCCATAGCGCTCTTCTTTGCCGTTCGCCACGTTAAATTTACTTATAGAATATTGGAGGAGGGAAGAGGTAAAAAGAAGAGGAAAAGTTGTAGATTCGACTCCTTCTATGGTTGGAGATTTTCTCTTCCCCTGTATAAGGTTCCATAGGTCGGATGGCGTTTCAAGGAATTCGGAGGTATTTTCGTTATCCTTCAATTAAGCTACTCCGTTTGCAAACCTACAAGCGTTTACTAGTGGGATTAGAAATGGAAGAATATGATCGCAGGAGTTTCTTGTGTGAAAAAGGGGGGTGCTTGTTGTCTCGTTCAGGGGCTGTAAATTGTCATTTTTGTATCACTTACGATGTTTAGGACGGAACGTCAACTTATTAACCCATTCAGATATCGCTTAATAAGCCATTTACACGATGGTGTCATTTTACTACTGCGACCACAATCCTTGTCGTTTTTCCTTTCATATTTAAATTTAGTGATCCGGCAGGTTTAAAATAACAAAAGACCTTAATACAAAACCATGAAGGATTCTGGTCGTGGTGGCAAAATGACGTAATCGTTCAAACAGCCTATTAGGGCCTAACGTGAAGAAAGCCGCCACCATAATGTGATGCAACAATGATAATTCGTCTTTATCGCAATTACAGTCGCCATATCTCTTACTGGGCTGTTTGTTTAAGAATTGGCACCTTTAGCGGTTTAATAAGGCTTGCATTGGTCTCCTTATAGTTATACAACTTTGATTCCAGTTTTCTGACGAGAGTCTCTGCCCATTCATCTGTTAAGAAACGAGAAAGGAACTGGAGTCGAACTGCATCCCGCAACTGTTTCTGGGATTGTTACTGGGGACGCGCCGGTCAGCTATTGGCTGATTTAGCAACAGAACAGGAACGTCATTTGACGACGGGAAAGCGCGCGGAAAGGACTAAACTCGACTTCCGGTGCCCAATTTGCCGCTCTGCCATTGGTCAAGCCGGTGGTTTGATTTGCGCGCGCAGTCGTCAACTGACGTTCCCGCTCTGTTGCTAAATCAGCCTATTTGGCCAAAACTTTTTTACCTCTTCCTAGTAACAGTCCCAGACTTCTTTGCGAAAGTTAACGCGGTCCAGTCTCCATGTAGTTTTTCAAATAGCGAATTTCACATGGTTCACCTAGGATGAAAACGGTCCCAAAAAATAATGCCACAATTATGTCATTAAAAAGAGAAATTTTCCGTTTAATTCGCCTATGACGGCTCCGTGATGTCTTCATCTTTGCTATCCATCTCTGCACTGCGTTCTTTGCTACCATTTCTTGATTTACGTTTTCCAATGTTCGGATTAGCATCGTGTGAGTATTTACATTCTTCTCCGTATTCACACTTGCCAGCTTTAAATCTCTTGCAAGGAAATTGTTTGTAATAATCTTTCTCTTCTTCTACTGTCCTTCGACCTTGTAAACGTTGTCTCTTCTCCTGGATTGTCTCCTCATCTTTCTTTCTTTTAGCCCTGGATTCAAGAGACATTGAAATAAATATTTCTCGCGGTTTCTGATAAGGAGGGGATACCGGTAGTACATCATTTCAACGAAGTTTCGCCGGTGTCCATACAATCCGTAAGTTAAAAGCCGTTATCATTTTGGTAGAAATACACTGTAGCATCTACATGCAGGGCCTAAAAAAACGGCCGGTCAACGGACAATGGCCGGTAAGAATGGCGTCTTGACCGGTTAAAAGCTTCACAGACTCTTATTCTTGAACAAGCAAACAAATCTTCACCTGTAAATCTTAGTTTTCGTCTCTTTGTAAAAATAAAATCACGTTCACCAATAGAAAATTACACAAGGATTAGTTCACGTTTTTCCCCTTCTTTTAACCGGTCAGAAAACAAGACTTGATTGAGCAAACATTTCTTTGGCCGATCATCGTGTCCGGCCACCGTCCTAAAATTATTTTGAGCCCTGCAAAACATGTAATTATGGGCATTGTCATGTAGGTATTCAGTAAGGGAAAGGAAACATTTAAAATAGCCCACTTAAAAAAGATCTGAAGGCCACGGACTTCCGTAAAGCACGGTCGGCAGTAAAAGCCAATAACAGTAGAAATCTGCCATATTAAAAAAAAACTCACTGTTGCCTGGGGTTCCAATCAATGCTTACTTAACTAAAAATGACGGGCACCTTTATAGTTTAAAAAAGCGTTTACACCTTGTGGCCATCATCATTCCGTAAGGCCTACGCGTTTCGGGTCATGTAATCGGGGCGATTTTTTCCCGGCCGTTCGTCTCGGTTACGTCACCGCAATGCATCGACCGAGAAGGCCAGGGAAGACATCGTACAGGGAGTAGGCAGTGGTGGATCCAGGGGTTTTTAGACCAAACTGAGGTCCGAAGGGCCGAAAACATTTTTTTGGAGTACAGCCCCTCCCACTTATCTAAAGGTCTCGATCCACCACAGCTAGGCGAGCTAGGTTTGTTACTCTACACTGCACTGTACCTGGGTTTAGGTCCCCAATTTGCTTCTGGATTCTCTTGATACCTAAGCAGTTTTTTCTGTCTTGAAGCTGGATTAGCCCCCGGCTTTGCTTCAAATGATACTTGTATAACAGGCTCTTTACTGAGGATGGCAGCTCCCGGAGAGTTTTCTTTCTTCCGTTTTACAGGGTTAAGTTTTTCCCAGCATCTCATGATGTCCCAGACAACTAGTGAAGACAATCACATATCACCGAATACAACTTAACAATGTATTCATTGAATGAAGATGATGTGAACTGACGAAATACAAATCTAAAATGAAGATATGAGCATCAAAGTCGTAAATCCGCAATTTAAGCAATTTCACCTTAAGCCCAAAAACCGAAAAAATTCTGGGATCCCTACGACTTCAATTAGACAACACTACGGTAATAAGAATGGTTAAAAAGTCCTTACTTTAGCAACTTGTAACAGTACACATTACAGTGACAAACCCGATGCTGAAGGTGGGCTCATTTATCCCCTCCCCCCATCAGTGCTCTGTTTTACTGGTATTTACAGTACTATTCAAAAGTAAGTTAACACTCGATTCTCGATCCTCGCGAGAATCGAGATTCCTCGATATGTCACTTGCAGATTTCCCATAATGCACCTTATTCCCCCGCCCCCCGCCCCCCCAAAAAAAACAACGTAGAAGAAGCAGTTGTTTGTCTACATACCATTATGTGGAGCATCTGTTTTCAGGGCTGTTTTGCAAGCATGCGAGCTGGATGCTTGATATCCAGCTTCTAATACAGCAGATCTGATTTGTATTAGTGAAGGAGTGCTACAGTGGAGAACTCCACACAAGTGATCCACGGTATAGTAAAGAGGACAGTCGGGCAGTTCTTCTTCAATGACACTTAATAACCCTGCAAATATAAGGTCAGCAAGACTCTCAATAAGATTTCAACTTGAAGTCTCCATTTTGAAGTTTCACTGGAAATATTTGACCCAGCAGATGTGAGTCTTTGGGATCAAAATCACAATAATAAGGGTGGATTAAATTTCTGTCTTTAATATTATAAGATAATATCATCAGTAAAGAATATATATACTGTATGTTGCTGGATATATGCAATTAGTAGGTGGAGAATTGAACAGTTAGAAAGTTCTTGGATAAATTTAGGTTTCTGGGAAACTGTTCACCTACCCCTCCCCTAAGCCATCATTTTGCCCTAAGAGAGAAGTAAGTGTTAATGTTAGCTCAGGGGAGGGGTAGGTGGGCAGTTTCCCAGAGGCCTAAACTGATCCAAGTGCTAGTCTTTTGGTTCTATTTCCCCTCTGCCTTCCATGAAAGTAGCTAGGGGTGACGCTCATAGTAGCCATGGGATATTTATTAATTTTTTGGAAGAACTTTCCCTACAGCTATAGTAGTTTTAAAGAGGGATCATTTCCTTTTTTTCTCAAGCCCTTTACCTTTAATTGAACAGTGTTACTTTGAGAGAAATTGAACATTGGCCACGCCTAGTTAATCAGTTAAGTTTTAAAGGTCAAGAAATATAACATAAAAATTAATAGCAGTACTGACCTATTATCCTATCAGATGTCTTGAACAAATCTGGTTTCTCTTTCACACTCTTGAGTAATTTGTCTACAAATTCCACATTGTGAATAGGCTCTTTCCATATGGGACCACCCAGGTGAAACTTGCAGCCACAGTGGTCACAGAATGGGCCAACAGGAGGGCCAAGGGCTGGGGGGTACTTCTTACTGCGACCTTCCTCAATGCGCCGACCCACTGGCAAAAAATGCCATATGAACAAACTTGTTAATCAACCTCAATAAATACACCTTTGACCATGCTTATGCTATCAAAATAATGAGCTCTAACTTCAAAGTGCCATGTTGCTTCCCATCAGGTCCTAGTTGTTCAAACATTGAATAGTGCTACCCACTGGATAGACAATTTTATCTACTGTATACGGTGCAGCATTATCCCCTTTTTGAAACAACCGGGGCCAGTAATGTAGGTGTACAACACTGCATTTAAAACTTAATCAGGAATCACTATTTTGCAAAGTTGAAAACCAAATAATTATGGTGGCCCACAGGGAACATGCTGCAAAATTAATGAAAAAGTTGCTGCAAATAAAATAAAGTTGATGCAAAAAAACAAAGTTGCTGCAAATCAAATAAAGTTGTGATAGTGTAAAACATGATCCTAGAGTTACATTGTAGCTTTTTCCTTCTTTAATTACTTTCACTAAGGTTATGCTGTGCATGGAGTATTCTAACCTCTGACTGACTAAAACTTACTTTTGACACTGTGAGTCTAACACTTAGATTTCACAAAGCTTCCTAGTTTAATTTGCAGCATGTCTCCTGTGGGCCACTGTAAATAAAATCCACATGGCAAAGGAAAATAAAATTATTGATACGGCAAAAATTATCTAAAAAGACAATGCATGCAAGGAATTCCACAGAACACAAAAACATTAAAAGAACACTTCCATCATCTCTGCCAGTCCTTTCTGCATCTACAGAATAATAGGTCTCATTAATTCTGTTCGTATTACTTTATTCTTACTTGGCTGAAGATGAAAGGTTCCACATCCAGTGCACAGGAAGACCAAAGAATGTTTACTCGCTGATCTTTTGACCTCTGATGGACTTGTGAAAACTTGCACAAACACACGAACATAGAAATCAACACTTATGCTCAAAAGAGGTTTGATGTACCTCTTGTAACGATTAGCATGTGATTCTAATGAAAACAACAATATTCTCAAAGCCTGTGAAGTAAAAAAAAAAGTACAGATTAAGACAACAAACCAAATAACCATTTCTAAATACAAAGTGAATAATATAAAAACCAATGCTGCAGTTTTAATGTCAACTATCTAGACTAAATATTACTAAGTCCACCAATTCTAGCTTCAAAAATTACTTTAATAAAATTAATCATTTTTGAGGTGAATCATGCATGTAAGTCACACCTTTATTTACAGTTCACCCTTAGAGTGTGTCAAACTGACTGCTTAGTACAGGTTGACTGTTTAATAAAGGTTTAACAAACCTAATAGTTTATCAAGAAAATGAAGATGGTGACAGAGTGAAATTACTATCACACAACAAATTGACCTCAAAGGGTTTCTACATTGTACAATGTAACTCTACTTGTGTTATTCATTCATTCTCCAAAAATAATCAGTGGTTTCTTAGCAGTTTTTTCCAAATAACACAAGCAAACTTGAAAACATTGGCACTTTCCAAGTTCAGTCCACTTCTTTTTAACTTATTCATGGCCAGACACTAAGCCTGTCTTTGCAATGGTGATTTTTTTCTAATTTTTAGCAAAGTGACTTTTTAGCAAAACCACAATACTATTAGTACATGAAGATCTCAATATTTATAATTGTAACAAAAATTCTTGTTAGATTTCATCTCAAAATATATTCTGCACTATTGCTGACACTGCCCATTGATTCAATCTGTGAATGGTTGGTGTTCCAAACATCAACTTCTCAATCCCCTGAATCTACCTTATCAACACATTTGATAAAACCAAATCTTTTTTTTAATTTTCACTGCCCCAATAAACTTGTCTTGATCACAGCTTAAAGAGTTAAAAAATAACCACATACTAATTAGATAGATTTAACAAAGACGAGATGATGACAGACATGACCGTAAGCGCTGACCTTAGAAGTGACTTAAAAATTGGCAGAACATTAAATTAAGCATTAGAAGTCACATATTGCAGACCTTTTTGCCTACTTACAAAACTTACTCAATTTTGCATTTTCTTTGCAAAATCTGTCCACAGTTTGTTTTTGTGCATCGTGTTGAGATAAGGACATGAAAATATACATGTGTGGATTCACACCAGAAATACACCCTACACTTACCATTTCATGACAAAATTTTGCTTTCAACGACATGCTACCATATTTTCCAAAGCAGGCCTCACTGTGATTTCCACAAAGCACTCCCATGTCGGTGCAAGTGATAAGTAGAATGCCACCATCTGATACTGCCTGTACTGCACTGTCAAGAAAGGTTGATGCTGATCCATAAGGATCAAGATCAATTGCATCAAAACGACTTGATAGAGGATGACGATGTTTATACATTAGTAACCTGCAAGGGGACCATGGACAATTCAATGTACAAGTAAATTGTATAATAATTTTCATCCCCAAGAGCTCACAAAGCCACAGTCAGGTATGCATTAACATCTGAAAATTGAGAGTGTGTCTGTTTTTTGTTACATGTACTTTCAATGTTTTCAGGTTATAGCTTCCCAACAATGCTCCCTCACCTTTAATGTGCATGGAATTTGGGGAAGGGGAGGATATGGTATCATAAATTATTTCAAGCAAATTTAGACAAATGCAAATGGAATTTTGGTTCTTACAGATAAATAATATTCTCAGTTTCGGTAACAATCAGATACTGCAAAATCAAGCCAACAGAAAATGTAACATTTGATGACATAGCATTACATAATGAATATCATTATAACTCTGACAGTCTTCCACAGTCAAAGAAGACTTCCAGATAACCTGGAAAAAATTAACAATCCATGCCTGCAGAATGGCCACTGCAGAGCAAACTGACTGCTCCTAATCCTTCTCTTCAGCACACACAAAAAAATATTATATGGGCAAAAATCATTTCGATCTGAAACTAAACAGAGAAAAGACCAACCCAGCATCTTCTTTGCTTGGCGACACAATGTGTTGCACCTTGTTGTGTTGAATGTTCAGTTTCATCATTCTGTACGCATCTTCACTGATATCATTAGCCGTTATATTCTTCACACATGGTACTTCCAGGGCGTATCGAACAGAACGCAGACCAGATGCTGCTAAGCCTTCCAAAATAGTAATTCCACTGTCAACTTCTCGCTCTGAACAAATTGTGCCTAACAAGCAGAAAAAATGGAAATGAATTACAATTGCAAATTACAATACAAATGAATTACCAAGAAATGCAAAAGTGTAGGAAATTGATTTTGAAAAATGTAGGGCTAAAAAGGACTCAAATACCAGCTTGTCCTTTGGGCAAGCAACTCTCACTTTTCGCTTGCACAGGGCCACTTCTTGCTCATCATGGTTAATAGGGAGCTTTAGCAATGACGACAGCAATGTCAACAAGGACGTAAAAAAAGCAATAGGTTTATTATGGAAAGCAACAACTTTGCATGTGCATCACCCTTTTTTGTACATTTCTTCATCACATTTTATAAGTGCAGAACGACAATAATAATTTTTTGAATTTCCAGTTTATTCAAACTAGCCATGTTAATTTTTTCTTTTGTTTCAAAAGGCTAACCTACCTATTTTTGTTCGCTGGTAAAAACTATACAGCCCTGACTAGCAAAATTAATTGTCATGTACAGCGGTGGACCAATGTACCCCCATTTTGGGAGTTTTGAACAATTGAACTGTCTTTTCTACACTTATCCAATTCATCCATGAGCTGACACTTTCCAATTTTTTATCATTCGCAACCCCAAGATCGACATGTATGCAAATAAATTATCTAAACTGATTCATAAAATATTAAATTGAGATAATTTGTAAAAAGATCAAAGCAATTTTTCCTTTGGTGATCATTTCATTAATTCTTATAGCCTTTTCTCTCCATCATGAATTGATTATTGTTAAGAGATAATAGACCTTGTCGCGGTTTTGGAAGCCATCTTGATGAGCAGGCAACTGCATGAGAAATTACGGTGTTTGTATGAGAATCTAATGTTGAATAATTTCCTTAAAAAGATTGATCTGAAAAAAATATGAATTGTATTATAAATTAAAGCTACACAGCAAAGGACTCTACTAAGAAATTTTGGGGGCCATAACTGTGCTTAAATATCTGCAGGTGCTTGCTTTAGATTTTCCATATATTTGTCTGCAATTTTTCCCGGGAAAATTTTAGTCGGCAGGAAGAAACATTTTCACACACAAATGTACAGAAAATTTTAAAAAGTGGTTCTAGAGCATGTAGCTTCATGTAAATTTTTTCAGTAGAATCATAAGTAATGAAGCTTTAATTTAAAATTCAAATTTTTTTCACAACAGCCGTTTTACGGAAATCATTCGACATTAGATTCTCACACAAATACACTCACTCAAATTTCTCATGTGGTTGCCTACGAGTCATGTTTGGCTTCCAGAACCATGAGAAGGTCTATTGCATTGATGCCAGTCACACTTAATGCATCAGTCAATTCCACCTGCACCCAGCACCCCCCCAGGCAACTGCAGGGCACTTGCCCTCCTTGTCAGTCCCAGAGGTGGGGCATTTGCAAATTTTGCACTGCCCAGGGGGCCAGGCATTTGCCAACCCCTGTGCCATTCCCGAGCTTTTGACACGCACGCAGTTTCCTATCAGAATATAACTACACAGAAGGTTTTACTGGAAAAAAAGCAGTTTGGCTCATCTCTCAAGGACAGGAATAAATTGTAGAGGGTTGAAAAGGCATGTTCTCAATCTTACATGATGTATGCATTTCTTCATTGCTTATCAAGCCAGAATTACGTAGCGAAATTGGAGCTATCAATGTGAATCAACATTTTTTTTGGTTATTGAATCAAATTTCATATTTATAAAACTATTCATAACATATTATTTTACAGCGCTCTATTTATTTTAATGTCAATAATTTTATTAGCCTGAATTTCATCCGATTACTTCGAGTCATTATTACTCCCTCAGTAACGACCTTGTTGAGAGGAGAAAACGACTCGAAACAATTGGATGAATTTCAGGCTATAGTTTTAGATCAATGCTAAAACCATAAACTGGTGCATGTTATGGTAGCACAAAGTCTTAATTAGAATCCTAGCACTATTACAAAGGAAGACGTTAGTTGAAACAAAAATTCGCACATTAAAATGCTTAAGATGGCACTAGTTGACTGTGTGATCAATAAAAATTGTTGCAGTGTTGACGGAGGACAGGGCATTTGCCTTCTTTTTTCGTCCCCACCCCAGGGGATTTGACTGCTCAACAGTCCCCACCCTCGGGAATTTGCCATCCAAGGCAAAAAAAATGCCAATGCCCGGGGGTCAGCCGGAAGGGGGGGGGGGGGCTGGGCGCAGGTGGAATTGCCTGATGCATAAGACTTACAGGGTTAATAGATGTAGGAACAGTGTAATCTGTCTGAATGACATCACGAGCGGCTGAAAAGTGTCAATTTTTCTTAGCCATGTTTTTGACTTATTAGACTCCACAGGCCCGTAGCAAGCATAAAATGACTGGGGGGGCTGAGCGAGTGGCCCACATTAACTCCCCCTCCCGCTTCGGTCCCTCGGTTAAAGCATACTTCTTGGTACATGTCAGATCACTACATTTATTTTGTCTACAATACCTTTTGTTCTTGTCTCTAATTTTCCGTTTGTGTTGACTTTGACGAAAGAGAGAACTTGTTTGGGATATCGTTCGCGGAAGATTTGCCAAACAATTGCTTTTGGTTTTCTTTCTCCCAAACGAAGTCATTAGCTACGTCTACAAGGGTCAGAACATCTGTTCCTTCCTTGTGAACATGCAACATCATGAGGTGGTTCAGGTGGGATTGTCATTGGTGCATTTCGATCCATTTTGCTTCTGGATATTTTGATGCCTAATAAGCAGATATTTTAAAGCTATTGGTTGTTTTTGAAAGAGCAAAAATACGATTTCGTTCATTTACACAATTCCAAATTGCACAGAAGAACAACAGTGCATAATGTTACCATGATCGACAATACTTTGAAACTTTAGCTTCCATTGACAGTTGTCCATTTTAGTAGAAAAATTCCACTTTTGTAGCAGAATTTAATTCAAGTCTGAAAATTTCTGGGGGGGCTCGAGCCCCCCCTGCCCCTCCCCCTGCTACGGGCCTGCTCCATTCCTACCTATGGCTTGGCCAGTTTCATCAGCGTGTGCTCCACAATCAACATCCTCCTCCATTTCCAAGTGATTAGAATCGTCTTGTTGAAGTTCGTCTTTTCTTTTGTCTTCACCTTTCAGTTCATCAACATTATAAGGCCTTTTCTTTGATTTTTTATTCTTCTTGTTGCATGAAAATTCCTTCGAGAACAGTCTTAAAACTGCGGTACTCAAATCCCTGTTAAATTCTTGAACGGGATTGTAAAAGACCGAATTGGAATCAGGGAAACACATTTCTGCTTTACCCTCAGTTACTTTCACAGCGTTTTCCAGCTCCCTCGAAGCCATTCCTAAAAATTTCCTTCACAAAGAATTGCAAGTTTTAAGTTGTACAGAGTATTCTGCAAAAAAGGCTAAGAAAAAACATGAAACAGCTACAGTGTAGAGTCAGCCGCCATGCTGAATTTTTTTAAACCTTCGCTCCTACTGGCCAGTGGTCAAAACATACTTCCGGTTAGGTTATTCATATAAGATTATTATAGTGTACTTAGTGTCTTGAATCATATGACAGCCTGAACCTGTAAGTTAAATTCGATATCGGAAATTTCTGGCCATGATCCAGATTTCAATTATAGGTCGTTAAAGCCTAAAATCGCTTAATGACTTGCTTGTTTCCTTTGAATTCAGAAACCTAATGGGGTGTAAGGAACAGATGAGAGGAGAGAGAAGAGGGAGGAGTCGGATGAAAACGCCAGCAGCTATGCAGAACGCCATATGTTGCGTAGGGGCCCCGGTTTTCTTTTTTAGGGTCCCAGTTTCTTTTCCGCTCTTTCTCGTGCCCCTCTCGTTCACATTTGAACTTAAGTCTCAGAAAAACATGTTTTAAGTTTGGTTGTGAACTGCTTCATTGATTCATTGTTAGATCGACAAAGTTATTACAAGGAAGTTGTTGAGCAATGTGTGGTTATCCCGGCAATACCTACCAGTCTATAACCTGACTGACTTCAAAATTCTTGTTTCAACTTCAAATCGGGGCATTTTATTTCTAACCAGGCGAAACCCTCAAAATCGGAACTGGTGCTAGACCACAAAGACGACTTCCTTTAAAAAGCAGCAAAAAAGAAAAAAGACAGCCAAAAACTTGTCTCAAATCAATAACCAAATCGTCCAAAGTTTGTTTAACTCGCTTGCCAACTCCCATCTCGGTTCTTAACTCGGTTGTTAGTTTAACTCCCCATACTTTCACTAGCGCGGTCTAACTTTTATGCTATGCTAATGGGATGAATCTTTTACGCTCGTTTCTGTGTCGGTACTTTTTCCGTACAAAAGATTCTCACGAGTGTTTGCGAAAAATATAACTAACCTTCGGGGCACTATTGGCAACTTTTGACTATTATATTATCGGCTTCTTCCGTTTCCGTTAAATGTTCGTGTTTACTTTAAACATTAGTACCATCACACGCTATCGGGAACGCTAAAAATGTTTTTGCCAAATGGCGCACACTCTACTGAACAATCTTGCCATCCTTCGGCGCTACTTTCGGTATTTTTCGACCGCAATAGTCGACTACTTCGGCTTGCGTTTTTATCGTTACCAAGAAAGCGTAAAATGATACCGAAGTCGCTTTGCGCTTATGCTTTGGCCGAATTGCGTACACTATTATGAACATTATCGCCATCCTTTGGGATACTGTCGGTAACTGGCGACCTCTATCGACTACTTCTGCTTGCATTAATCTTCGTGTTTAATCACTATTAATTCAACTGCAGACGCGCGCTATCTTAATATGCCTTTGGCAAATTGCGCACACTGTAAGGACGAAGTCCGCCCCTTTGGTTACTGTCGATAACTTGCGACAAGTCAGTACTTCAGCTTGCATTTTTGTGCGTGTATACTAACTATTATGCCTTTGTCTTCGTGAAATTGCACACACTGCAATAAACATTCCGTTTATTCGTCCATCATTTCTTTCTATCAATTTCGTTTATTCTAATCAATACCTCAATGCTCCTGTGACTAAATATCATTTGCTTGTAGTTTGCTTGAGCTACCTGGAGTTAGTTCTTTCACAGTGATGTGTTACTCTTCCAATCGTCTTTCATCAGCTTATCGAGTCTCTAACATTTGCACACTTTCGTCTCCATGAATGTCGTTAATTTGCGTTGCTTTTGTCGGTCGCTCGGTATGCAAAGTTCGGTCTTGACTGTCCGCGTACTCCTTTACACAAATTCTCTTTACCATCCTTGCGCCCTTTTGGCGTGCAATGTACATCAGTGTCCGATTGAATCATCACTTTCCTGTTCAGTATATCTTGAAGATCCGTAAGTGCCGGACTAATCCCTAATAGGGAAAATAACAATTTTTGTTCGTTATCATCGATGTTTGCGCGCTCCCGCAAAACGTCGAGTATGAGTTCGTGTCATCCATAAATCTTAATATGGCCTCTAGCTATCACCATCTTTAACCAAATCTGTTCACTTGTAATAGTTGCTGAATATTCTCTTAAACATTAATGTTTTTATATTAAACGTTGTTGTAAAATTTACGCAGTCGTGAAAAATTACGCATTCTCTTTTGATGTCTTGAGTGTTATAGTCAAAGTTTACTTACATTGCATTCAAATCAAACTTTGGGGAGTTTTAACATAGGAAAACCTCATAACTTCCCTTTCAAGATGCACTGTCTTAATCTTTGAAATCTTGCTTCAGTATCAATTTATCCTGAAATTATTACGTATATGTAACTTTCCATCGCACGCTTTCATAAACGTGCGAACTCGCATAAAAAACTTCGTAAACTCTACAAAACCGTTACCCAGTCTCACTTATCATCTTTCATTCTCTATATTATCGACTGTCTTCTCGGTTACTTCGCTTCGGCTTCAATGTAATCATCGCGAAATCATTTAGATTATTTTAGTGACAATTACAGTTGCAAAAAATACCTTGATATGTTTTAGTATTCAATACTCATTAAATCGAGTTGTGACTGTGATGACTGGAAGCAACTAAGCACAAAGCGGCAACCCGGAAACTGATGAGGTTCGGCTGGCGAACCGAAACCGTCGTCTTCCCTGGTCACAAAGTTATTGCCAAGGGAGGAAATACGCGCTCCATGTCCAAAGACTTGCATTATCTTTAGAAAAACAAGCTGTAGTTTAAAAATTATTGCTTAAAGAGCAATCTTGACCGAGTCACAATGCAATTCTCCATAGTTGGTGCAGCTTCAATTTAAGCAGCAATCCATTCTTGGAAATTTTATGGTGGCCAATATGGACACTAGACACAAAAAATAGATGGCAACGTACACAAACTTAACAAAATTCGTGCAAACTTAAACTTAATACACGTGCGCAGGAGCCTAATAAAGAACATGCAAACTTTATAAAGAGCATGAAAACTTAATAAATATTATGCCAACTTAACAGAATACATGTAAACTTTATAAAGAGCATGTAAAGTTAATAAATAGCATGCAAAATTAACAAAACACATACAAACTTTATAGTATGCAAAGTGTCTGCGAACTTAACAGAACACATTCGAAGTTAAAAACAAGCAACGCAAACTTAACACGTGCAAACTTTATAAAGAGTACGCAAACTAAATATAATGTGCGAAAACTTAATCAAGTGCTTGTAAATCTATTAAAACGTGCGCAGGCTTAAATCACCGGCAAACTAAAAAAAATGGGTGCAAAGTTAGTACATGTCAAAACTAACAAACTTAATAGAATTCGCCTAGACTTCGAAGCGTTATAAAGTCATGACAAAAAAATGAAATGAAAAAGTTACCAACTCAGTAAAATTAAGATAAACTTATGCTGCACACTGGACACAAATAATAGATTGCAAAACGTGCACAAACGTAAAGCACTACTGATCATTCTATGTAAATAGTGCTAATAATCATACTTAATATACTACGCGTGCAAACTTAAAACAGAACACATGAAAACTTATGAAGAGCGCGCGTCCCGTAACAGAGCACACGCAAACTTATAAATAGCACGCAAACTTAACAAAACACATGCAATCTTAATAAATAGTATGCAAACTTAACAGAACACATTTAAATTTAATAAATAACATGATTACTTTAATAACAATACACGTGCAAACTTAATAGAGAGCATGCAAACTTTAAGTAGCGTGCATACTTCATACTTAAGTATGCGTACAAAGTTATACACAGAATGCAGACGTAACAGAACAGATGCAAACTTAATAAATAGCATGCATATTTAATAATACGCGTGGAAACTTATAAAGAACATGCAAAATCAACAGAATAAATGCAAACTTAATTAATAGCATGCATACTTAATAATTCGCGTGCAAACTTACCATAACCGAGAAAGCAAGCAAACTTAGCAGAACAAATACAAACTTTATAATATGTGCGAAAACTTAATCTAGTGTACGTAACTGAATTGATAAAACATGCGCAGTCTTAAGAAATTACCGGCAAACTAAAAAAAAGTGAGTGCTAAGTTTACATTTCAAAACTTACAACTTAATAAAATGTGCAGGGACTTTATAAAATACTTTCAAGCGTAATAAAGTGAAGGCAAAATATATGAAATGAAAAAGGTACCAACTCAGTAAAATTAATAGTCCAGTCAATCTAGGCATGTAAGAGGCTCAACATCAAACTAATTGCAACGAATTGTTTTCAGCGCCATGTAAGTAAGGGTAGACTATCTAGCAACATACTAAAAATCCGCCAAATTCCGTTCGGTGGAGCATGTCAAAATTAAGTGTTTTCATTTTGAACTTTTAACACAGGACACCCACGTTAATTGACATTATACGCCCAAACGAAAAATGCACAAAATGTCTTTTCACTTTTGCAGAAAACTTAAGGAAAAAAAGAATAACTACTACCTAGTTTTCGGTGATAAAAACTACGTTTTTTTTTCAAAAATGATAAATATTATTCACAGTTGCCTATTGCACAGGAAGACCATGCTGCACTCAAGGAACACCAAAGTAACGGGGCTAACAAAGTATTAAAATTACGACAAGTTTAGTCGAAGGCTTTAAATCTAAAAAGACCAAAGCCGTTGCTTAATTATTTGCTTTTAAAATAAAACCCTTTTTATCAGATTTCTGTTAGCTGCTTAGGTGAAAAAAAAAAATATATATATATATAGTTGGATTTTTGTACTATAACTTTACATCCAAAATCCCTCCCATCGAACAAAAGTGCTCATCGCCCGGAGATAAAGACTGATAGATTTAGGAATGTTTTTGTAAACAGGCTTATTTTTAGATATAATCTTTGATCTTTCTATTATTTGTATACAGTATGTCTTATGTATTTTTAGACTTACAACTGCTGATGTAACTTAAGATATATCTTGTTATATTAGGAGGAATAAAGATTGATTGATTGATTAAACAGTGTTTGTTTTCTCGTTCAAATGCCATCTTCAAAGAATTCGACATAAAAACTAAGGGTGTAGGCACTGCTTTTTTTTATTCTCCTCCTTTCTTTCTCCTCGCTCTTTCCACTTTTTTCTTTTCCTTTCAGTGGTGTGATTTTCGGGCTTATCGGAGGCAAAAAAAACTTGCCGCCGGATTTTTTTTTCTCAGTCAAACGGCTGTACTTTTCGATTGGTACGTTTTAAAAAATACTTTTTGGCTTTTGTTACCTGTACTGTAATGAGCCAACCAAATTGTTGAATCACCTTCTTCACCCGAGACACTCAAGTCAGTCGAGTGTGAATCTTCTTCCACTATGTAAACTATCGAAAATACCTGGAAAATGGTCATCCATGCAAAAATATTCCATAGGCATTTACTTTGCCAGATGCTAACGTTGTGTCATTAGCATATGGATTAATATCTTAGGGCCTCGTCAAGCGTTCCTTTCCCACGTGGAGTACTTAGGAGACTAACATGTACAAGGAATTCCATTTTTCCGACTCGTTTTCAGACCTGGCCTCTAAAATCCCTACTCGTTTTCAGACCTGTCCCCTAAGGATTTAATTAGATAACAACAGCAACAAAATAATTCTTAAAATCCATTTCGAATTTGCATATTTCTCTTTAAACGAAAAATACGTTCATACAGTCCCGTACGTAGTTGCCTCAAAAACCATTACCCGTTTTCAGACCAAAACGGCCCAAAAACCCTACCCTTTGCCTTGTTTGGGGCGGCACATACCTACGTGGCTTATATAGCTGGAGCACCAGAGGGTACCCCTTATTTCAAGTAACAGGAATGATCGAAGGGTTTTTTTGGTTAGGAGAATTTGCGATTAATAAAATTTTTTGAGTATTTAAAACAATCTGAAGATTCGTGATAGAGCCGGCATATCTCAGCCGCGTATTCTCTGCGAATATAGTTCAACCAAACTTTAATGTTTTGTTTTCTGGAAATTTTTAAGGCTCGGAAATTCTGCATGGGATTTTTGGGGGGTTAAAATTGGTGCACGGAATTTTTGTGGTTTTTCCGGAAGCCCTAGGGATTTTTTGGTTGTGGACTTTTGCCCCCATTCGATCATGCATCCCCATCACTTGAAATCTAGTGTACCCCAGCCCCTCTGGGAAGAAAGCCTTAACGACACAAAGGCACAAGGGCCATTCTTAACGTAAAATCTGTTGAAAAGCGAAGCTTCCCCATTCTCGTCCCCAGAGCCACTCGGCTTATTTCAATACCACGTGACCAAAAGAAAGGATGGACTTTGGGGGTAACTTTGCAAAAACCCTTTGGATCAGGGAAAATCCTAAAAAGCGCCTGTGTATAAGTCAGGCTAACAATCCGGGTATTTCATTCTTCTTGAGTGAATACGCCGGTTCTCAACTCTTGTACTAAAACCACTGCTTCAAGAAAACATTTGTTTTTAGTCGAAGCTTATTGGTGGGTTAGTTTTATACGGTTTCTCCTACCCTTGTGTACGAAAGTGGTGGGAGGCAGGGAGGGGGAGTAAACTGGTGACATAATGCCAAGAATATCCGCAATCCCCGCGATGAACAACCGCATAAGGAAGCTCTCTAGTCTCAGGACTAGTCTTCTCGCGGCTCTAAAAAAATGAGATGACAGGAGAAGGAAAACGCTGGAATCAAGATCACCTCATTTGACTAAATCCACCAGGGGATACTTCTTCTGTCATTTCTCATTCAATTTAGGGTGCGTTCGATCGATCGTATTCCGAAATAGCAATACGCAAAAGTTATGTTGCAAATCTCTTTTGCCGTAATTTTTGGACCACTTGCACAATACAAACAGCGGAATATTTCATTTCTAGCAGATTTCTAGATATTGCAATGCAATGAACGCCAAAAATAAGTGATTTCTAGAGTTTAATCCATTTACTTTTATCCACGGTCAATAGAACACGCCCTTGGTAATCTCAGTGAGGTTAATAAACCATCATGAATTTAACTTGTACAGAAATTTAAAACTAAATCATGAAATATTCTGGTATATGAAGTCAAATGGTGTCGTTATGAAAAGGGCCTGTTGAGCGCTGCGTTTTTTTTGGGGGGGGGGATGTTGTTGTTGTTGTTTATCATTTCTTTTGGTGAGAGAGTCTACAAATGAATCAAACATATAAAGGAATGAAGACAAATTTTATTCTGTTTAGGGGACAAAAGTGAATGCAAAACGATGGCATAAATGAAAAAAGAGTTTTCCGCGTATCACGTTTTAAGTTTTCCATGAGCTCATTCCATCTGCCATAAGACCAGGGAAGAGAGGAAAGAATACAAAAGCTGTAAAACCGTTACATCACTCTTTTGCGTGGTGCCGAGACACTGCATCAAGTATTTTCATTTCAGTATTTTCCAAATCACCTTATCCTATACCAATCCATGAACTATTACTTTTTATATCCTGTTACTATATCCTTGGCTAAAAATCTGTCAGGAAAGACTTGACATTTCCTCACAGTCATAACACTCCACTCAAAAATTATATGCTGGGGTGAGGTCATCAAAACATTGGCAAATGTACCAATCAGTGTACTTAATCCTCACTCATGGAACCGCTGCGAGAGCCAGTTGATGAACCAGACATGGAGCGCGTACGCAGTGTGGGAACTGCAAAACAAAACAAATGAGAAACAGGAAGTATACGAATGTTGTAATGGAGTTTACTCCTTAAATATGGTTTTTGAATTGAAGATCATTTGACACCACTCCAGTCAAAGTGTATTCTCTTTCATAACTGGTTATATCAATGCTTGCATGCACTCTTTCCATTCAACCATAATACACTAAAAATGCGCAAACGGCAAACAAAACGATTATTTCTTGTGCTTTGGTTTGCCAAAATTTCCACAAGAGTACAGATGTATAACCTCACAAAGTGAAAGAAAAAAATCTCCAGAAAAGAATGTCTGATCTAGAGAAATGCATAAAGGGCGAAACCTTTCCTCCCTGGTGGAATAATTGGTTTCAGAGTGCAAAAGAACAGGTGTACATGATCAGCATACGTAAACGAGTGTCTCACTGACCACTTAATTCACATACATGAAACAATCCACGTCAAGTACATATGACTTCAGAGTTAATGGCAGCATTGCACCTTCATGTAAGCCATAAAAGAAAAGACTCCTTATTTGTTCCGACTTTACAGCGCTCATTAACTTCACTGATATCATTCAGCAAGCACAATCTTATTCCTGTTAACAATCTTATTGGTGTGAAACTGTGAAAGGCTTGAACCCAGGAGTCATTTCAAAAGTAGGTTGAGTTTGATCGTCCGGGTGAACGTAGTCCTGAATAGGACTGTTGTTGTTGACAGTGACTGACGTTTCGACAACCTGTGCGGTAGTCATCTTCAGAGTCAAAGGGAGTTGTATCACGTCAGTTGATGGTATTATAATCTGGTTATTGATCTGATTGGTCAATTACGTCGCGATGTAATTGGTCGTCTGTCAGTTACGCCGTGATCTTAATGGCTATGAAGACTCGTAATCAGTAATTGGTGCGTTTCGATCCGTCTTACCCAGGCCAAGTCCTTGAATAAAAAGGAGCAATCCTTCAGCCATCTTCTCGGGCTAAAGGTGAAAAATGCAGAAGAATTAGATTATTGATTTTTTTTTCAGCAAATTATCTACTGAAACTTTTCCAATGCAAAAAAATTAACAGTAGGATATCAGCCCAGAGTCAATAATATTGTGGTAAGAAACTTCTCCCATGATCAAAAGTTACTGTCAAGAAGGTCAACACATTTCACCATTCCTGATCTTCCCTCCATGTTCTCCTTCCCCTCTGTACTAATGTTAAATGTGCATTTAGTGTGCAGCATCGTAACTTTGAATAGTGGTAATGAGGGATACTTAGCAAACGACTGTTACGGAATGATGATTATGAAAGGGAACATCAAGAAAATGAACAGCAAAAGTGAAAATAGTGACTTTTGGTTAAAGCACGGTTTTAAAGTGTACGATATTCACCATTTTCTCATGGACCACAATGCGTCCTGTTTACCCCCCAAAGCTTTGCATAACCATTGTCTTAGATTTCTCTTGGGAGGACTGTTATACCCAGGAGAATGGTTATGCAAAATTCTGGGGGGTAAACAAAGAGCATTATGGTCTATGTAAAAGTAGTGAATTGTATTATGGCCACATTATTACTATTATTTTTATTAAGCACAATAGTCCCAAAACTTGAACTCTTTTATTTATGAAAACAGCTTTTTAGCACTAAGGCATTTTCCTGTATTAAGGTAAGCACCAAAGTCCTTGTTTCTTTTTAACAAAATATTTTAAAGAGAATGGGGAAATGACACAATAAGCTGATCTACCTTTTCTTCCAGAACACTAGCTCCACAATCAGGTGTTAGCAAACTCTTGATTTTAACATCAGTTTGTTTCAATACATCACCATAATAGAATTTATCTTCCTAAAATGACAAACCAGCGACTTTCAGTACAAGTACAGTCGACTCTCTCTTAACGGACACCTCTGTAAGACGGACACCTCTATAAAGCGGACACCTAGAGTTGGTCCCTGCCTTTCTTTACTCCCTTTATTTGACTCTCTATAAGACAGACACCTCTCTAAGACAGAAACTTAGTGCCGGTTCCAAAGGTGTCCGTCTTAGAGAGAGTTGACTATATGACCAAATCCTCTAAATTAAGTAGTTTTTGCCATTTTAAGGCTTCTCCTTCCTTAGACCCAAATAACTTAAGACCAGAATAAATTCCTTGCCAGGTAGGATAAGAATACAGCACGGACCTAATAATCATTATCACTTGATGCAAATTTTTCTTCCTTTTCATTGGCCGCAAGCCCACCACATGACCTGTAAATAACTGCCCGCAAATAATAGTCTGCTCATGTGCAATGTTGTCCAGCTGTGTTCGGCTACTAATAATATTCTGCTCATGCATAAATGAAACCATGCATTTCTCCTTCTTGTGATCACTCTTGTGTGAAAATGGCAGCTTCCCGAAAATATTTATCAAAAAACAAACTCGCTGACTGAATGATAAAACAATCGCAAATCGATTATTTGCCTCAGTCTTTGGCTTCTGCAAATAATATTGATCTGCTCACTACTGACAAAACACAATATTTTGCTCAACCTCGTCCAATGAGATCACAGGGCAGCAAGTGACAACGAACCGAAACCATTGTCTACTTGCAAAACAATAGTCACGTTGTGCTGCCTAGAACTAGCGTGCGTACAGAAGCACACCAGGGACTATTGCAGTAGGCAGGAAACCTCTTGCCAAGGCTGCCAAGATAAGCACACAAACTGAATTACCGTGAGTTCTTTAGAATTTATGCAAATTTGAATGTCTAATTTTCAGAACTGAACTGGAACAAAATGTCACTACTGCCATTGGAGGTGTGCAAAAGAATAGTGAGGACAATATGCACATTGATATTAAGATCTAGATGATAATAAGGCAACAGTTATGCACTCACAGTATCCCTGCGATGAGGAGAATGTTCTCCTGTCACCACGAGGACACCTGTCTTTTCACTGCAACAAATGCAAGCAGCTGTTAAACATTTTTTAGTTACTGCTTAAAACTAAAATATAGCAAAAAACACTGGCTACAGACCACTACGAAATATTACTAATTAAACATCAGCACCCCCCCCCCACCCCCTCCTAGTCTGCTACACAGCCATTTTTAGTGTCGTTGCGCAACGCTTCTCCCTACTAACGGCTGCTGAAAATCGAACCACATTGACCTTTCCGGCGATTAACCAATTAGAATTCAGCTCCCATTTCCTGGAAGGTGTTCATGTCACGTTTGCGGTATGGTGACTCCTCCAATCACAGCTTTGCTTTTATCGGTGCCCCATGTGTGAATGACAGAACAATCAAAATCGTCGTGTAAAAACAAGTAATCAACTAGAGTAGTGTTGTCGTAGTCGAGTCCTTTCAAAATTTTTGAGATAAGCGGCAACAGTAAGCAAGTCAAGCAAATATGATGCACAAAATGGATGTGCTTATAAAGTTGCCCGGTATAGTTTCGGGAAATTGCTTATCGATAATTTTTAAGTTTGGTTTTGTTTTAATCAGTACCCCTGAGACTTTAATCTTCACATGTACAACAACACAATGAGCACATCTGCCACATGAAATTCATCATACATATGCACGTTAAAAAGAACCAACCAATCCTGGTAAGAGTCTTGTAGGCCTATCAAACCTTTTTTTTTCACTTGGAATTTTGCTAACTGCTTAAAACAAACTCTTCTGCAAATAACCTTTTCGCTGCTTGCAGACACAGAGCCCATCAAAATTCAGCGACGATTGATTGATCTGTCGAAAACTGAGAAGCATGTTCGCTCCTAGTGCCTTGCGGCTCACGTATTGTCAAGTTTCTTATACATGATTGGTTTGTTTGTTAGACCACAAACACAAAGGGAAAGGAATGTGGTTTGATTTTCAGCAGCTGTTAGTGGGGAGGAGCGTTGCATGACGACACTAAAAACGGCTGTGTAGCAGATTACACCCCCCCCTAAAAAAAAATAACACACTATCAGAATGAAAATGTATTTAGTGCGAGTCATAATATGAGTATTTATATAATTATACAACACAACAACTTTAACATCCAAGTACAGTAAAGTGAACAAACTTACTCGAGCTTGTGTCCTTTCATGTCCTTCACCAGATCATTCCGGCTGAAACACAGCAAACCAGGAATAGCGGAATTATTACAAGGAATCCCTAAAGCTCAGCTTTTAGACAAACAGGAAGTTTGCTTTTGAACCCAAAGAACACAGAACTATACTACAATTTATTTTAGCAATGTTTGAGAAGTTAATGAAAAGTATGTAGTATGGGCTGAGAACAAAAGACACTGGAGCAGTACATATTTCATGACAATGTACTGCAACTCACACTTTATTTATTTATTTTGTTTTTGAAAAGGCATTTTGAAACACATAACTTTAACACTGGACTTGAAGTAATCCAGGTTTTTTGACAGTTGGAGATGCTATTACTTACAAGAACATCTTATGCTTAGTGTTCCTTTCCATTTCCTTTTTTAAAAGACATGCAATCACCTGTTATAGGCGTTTACAAATGCAGCAACATTGTGTGCATTCATGTTCTCCTTCACATCTTCAACAAACCGATCCACCAATTCCTCAGATGGCTTTCCAGTGTCCTGCCATCAAAAAGAAAACATCTTCAAGGGATGTCCACAGAAATAGCTAATTAACATGAGCACTAGCCTCAGTAACAGTGGTTAACAAAAGTTGTCATTGGCATATTCTTGCTAGTCTAGATGGTCTGTCAATTGTTTCATAAAAAATGTAAATGTAAATGATTTGCTTAGGTGTAAGTACAAAGAATGAAGATGTTGTGACCTGTGGAAATACAATACATCCTGATAATTTATTTCATATCTTTCGCAGGTTAAAATGAACTCAACAAATTGGCCTCTTCCCAATATATGGGGGTTTGTAGTTCAGTTGGTAGAGCGCTGTACATAGCACTTACGCAGAGACCATGGGTTCAAATCTCTTTGAAGGCCCAATTTTTTTTTTTGGGGGGGGGGGGGGGTGCTTAACTTGTAATTGCTTACAGCTGTAAACTGCTATTACAACTGCAACAGTCTTATCTTCACTGGAAGTACAGCAAGTTTGACTTGCTGACTATTTGAACCAGCTGCCCCCTACTAACAATCTCCACGCTGAACTAGTTCTTCCTAACATCATCAATTCTCTATTTTCCAATTCCCCATAATACACTCTGTTTGCCCCCCAAATTTTGCATAAACCATTGTTTTTAAATGCTCCTGGGAGTATTGCATTTTCCCAAGAGCATTTTAAGACAATAAGTTATGCAAAATTTGGGGGGCAAACAGAGTGTATTATGGGGAATTGGAAAATAGAGAATGCCTTCTTTCTTACCCTCTCAAAGTGATGCCACATGAGATAGTTAACAGTACTTTCTGTGAATCCTTTCTTGTCAAGTTGCCTTGTTTTAATCTAGAAGGCAATAAAACACTCATTTGTTATGTACACTGTAGGGGAAAAAAACGTTGGAAACTTAGTACAAAAAAGACTCTTGTTAGAGCTCCAATCAGTTTGTAATGTCCATGTCTTTACATGGAAGGCAATTTATATTAGTGTATGATGGGAGGTGCTGAGATTGTGGTGTGCCAACAAGACAACATTAATTTTTCAAAAAAAAAGGAAAACAAGTAAGTAAAGGGCAACTAAACAAAGGTGATGATTGGTGATAGGAATTCTTACCTTTCCTTCACCCCATTCTTTGAAAGAAGAAGAAGAAATGCCTGGTTCTACCACAACAAGTCCTGCTATTTTACTTCCCCACTTTGAAACCTTTTGAAAGAGAAATTCCCACTTGTTAAAATTCAAATTTTGTACACCTAAAGGTAATTAAAGTGGGGGAATATTATTGGTCACATCTAGTTCTAGGTTAAACAGGTTCTTAACCTAAATTGAATTGGTGAACCACATTTTACCCAAGCAAAATATGTATTTAGCGTTCGTTCAAATTTAATGTTTCCTAAGCTTTCTATGCAAAACATGCATGGCTTTGATCACGCAACGATTCTTAGTCCCAGTTTCCATGGTCTCCGCAAGGAACACCTGGCACAATGATCCCCTTTTTGTGTCCTAAATACGACGAAAAATGCGTAGCAGATTATGAATCTCGCTGCTTACGCAAGCAAGGGAAAGACTACATGTAGAGAAACCAGTTAGAGGCAAAAACAATCACCCATGAACTCCCAGGATCCCTAACAGCACAAAAGACAATAATATCATTATGATGGGAATGATAAAATTGTTGCTTATCACAAACTCGGGCATGGGTAAAGCCATGAGTGCTTTCCATTCAAACCAAAATTCTGGAAATTTCAGTTAGTACATCAAAATAATGGAACGGACCATTTGGGTTTGGTCTGACTGGAATATTCGGGACCAGCTTTGAAGGTCGTCCTCTTTGACTGGTCTGGTCATTTCGGTCAGTCGGACCGAAATATCCCTTTCAATTTGTCAAAATTGTTGCCCCCAGTACCACTGTTTTGAATCCTGCTTACAAGTACAATAACCATTAGAGAAATGGTGGCTTGGGTCAGGTTTGTGCAACCGGAATGTACCGTTCCATTGGGCATGTGGAATTTCCCAAATATAAAACCGGAATTTTTGTTGAATGGAAAGCACCCCATGTTTCAGATCCTCCTTGTTCATCCAACACTATCCCACACAATCAAGGATATCTGCTATTTTAAGTTTTCATTTTTGGGCAAAATCTAGGATAGTCAGAACACAGTGAAATCCCCAATAATTATCCAGGATTTTCCTAACATATGAAAATGTAGCTTCACCAAAATTGGCCATACATGAAAAATCATTTTTAATCAACGACAAGTTTTAATACTTACAGCCAGTTCTGTGAGAACATTTGCTCCTGCACCAACACCAAAACAAACCATATCACTTAAACTGTTACAAAAACAAATAAGAAACCTCAATTCATAACATTTAACTCTTTAGTTCCAGCCTTATTAGGGTGAATGTGTACATGTATGTGACATGTACAGCTGTACATTTTTCACTTAAGGTGAAGACTCAGAGTTAGCAGTAATGGCTGCGGTCGCACTAAGGTTTACCTCTAGAGTAACAGCAGTGTAAACATATCTGTTTACGTTTCACTAAAAACACTAAATTTACTGTTTTAGGGTCACATTTCCTTGGCATAAGAATTAATTTTTTTTGACTTGATGACAGATGGGTGATGAATATGAGATTTCAAGTTTTATTTAAAAGAAAACATAATACAGGATCAATGCATTCTCGTGGCAAGTTTAGTTGGGATTTTAATCTAATTTTAATTTCTTGTTTACAAAGTGAAGGCTATTAAAACCCTCCATGCCTTGATCATGAAGCTTGCCTTACAATTATGTCAATTGTTGACTCGGAGAAGACAGCTCCTTATGTTTGCCTTCAAGGTTAGGGAAACACAAAGAATGGCTCACTGGAGATGACCAATTTAGGCCTATCCACGTTCACGGAGATGTCAAATAACCATGGGCCTTCTTCCTTAACTGTTGGTCCTACAGGCGAATAAAAATTTTGTGCAAAACTCTCATTTTTGCAATACAGATTTAGCGTTTTCCTTTACGTGGCTACGAGTTGGGAAATGACCCGAAATGTAATCCGGGGTAGTAAGCGCAGCGGTTTCTGGTCCTTTTTCTGATTGGCTTAAGAGCAATTAACTTTGGCGTAAACACTTCTCTACCATGCTTTTGAGTGTGGTTTACAGCGTGGTAAATTTCCTTTCTAGATGCCACGTTACCCAAGCAACTAACACTTACACCAGAAGTGCAAAACAAGTCGGTCGCACTGAAAACACTAAAACACTGAAAAGCACCATTGCAAACAATGGTTTTTAACCCTAGTGCGACCACAGCAAATATTCTCTTCTAAAAAGGATGTGATGTGGAAGTCACAAACAGAATTGACTTTTCTGTAACAGACTTACTTGAAATGGTCAATTACATTTCCGACCATCTCTCCTAGCCTGGCCATGCTTGGGTATTGATAACTAAAAGACAGCAATTGAAAAATCACACACATGTTATTGTAACTAATTATTAATGCATGATAATGCATCTTTTAGTGCATGTCACTAACAAAAACATATCAAATAAAGCTGTTATTGCCACATCCTTGAGGTGCATGGAGAAAAAAAGGAAAGGCAAATCCTTTTTGCAAAATTATACCCTCCAAAAAGTCACTCCAATATTTTAATCAAGAACAACAACAACAAAACCAGCTAACATGAAGATCATGCAGACATTTTTTCAGAAAGGATCACATATAAGCAGCCTGGTTCCAGAACTAGACAGAAGGCTAAGATTAACACTGAGCCAAGACTGGCTTATAGCAATGATAGCAACTGTAAAGGACATCTTCACTTTGTGCCTTACAAGACAGCATGCAAAGAAAGGTATGTCCGATAGCCCAGGGCTAGTGGGTTTTGCTATCAGGCTTCTGAGGCTAGTGAATTCAGTTCTTAACTTCCCTAATCGGCAAATGAAGTTTTTCAGGGAATTTAGAAGACAAAAATTTGGGGGGGCTAGTTAAAAAATTAATGATTCTTAGGCTAATGCAGCTTGCCCGAATGGCAAGCTGTAAAACTGACTTTCTTTGCACCCTGTAAGATCACATCCTACATGTAAGTTTCTCAAAATGAGCATGTTTTCTCAATTTCACAGTATTTATGATGACCAAAAAAACAAACAAACAAACAAAGCTGTAAGACTCTAAAGATTAATTTTTTCCATAGCCTGGTCACAATATTTTTTTCAAATTTACTAGACCCAGACATCACTTCCGTTGACAGGACACTGGTGGTAAAAACATTGTAATTTAAGAAAACAAGTTGTGGTTTATTCAAGAAACTTAATTATGTACAAAAGTTTATTTTCGTAAACCACAACGTCAATTTGTTTCTTTCAGTTCCTTATTTATAAGCATTACTAATACTGTACTTACTCAGAAGCCAGGTTTTCTGCCTTGCTTTCCTGCAAACAACAACGAATTTTCAAATATGTATTGCAATATTTTTGAGCTGATATCTATGTCCAAGGATGCAGACACCATTCTTTGAAAACCACAGAAAACCCAAACACAGATGTAAACAGACTTCACTATGGAGCAAAATCTTAAAAAAATTTCATTCACTATTGTTAAGCTACACCTGGCACATTCAACACACATTTCAGTTGTGACTATCCAAAATTGGCATTGCCTCCTTCCCTAAAAAAGGGAGGCCACGTTGCAAAAACTTCAAAACATCTGCAGATCCTTACAAGAGCAATGAAACTGGTCTTGAGCTATCTTAGGTGAACAAAGGTATGTAGGTAAGGTAGAATCCAAGACACAGTGAGAAAAAGCAAAACCATTGAAAGGGTAATCAACTTCCTAATTGTCTTCTCTAAAGTCTTCTGGAGGAAGAATTCCAACTTGTGCTTTTGAATTATAGACCTAATTCTTTCTGATGTGTGCTCATAAATTGTATAAACCATAAAAAAACATCAACTCAAATAAACATTTGAAGGCAAATCAAGCAAGCAGTTACTTTCTATATGACCGTGGCATGCTGGCATACTTTCTTACAATTAATAATGTACATGAAAAAATTTCTTGAATCTGATTTCCTGAGAGCATTGCATTTTTTTAGTGGACATAGTGCAAAAATGACAAAACAAAATGCAAAAAGAACGAAATAAAATGCAAATTTCTCGGGGAAATGATTGGAAAACTGTGATCGGTTAATAAACAATAGAAATATATACGAACCAATCAGGTGCCTCAATTTGCTGTTGGAAAGCTGGCCGGTGCCTTGGAGTTTGCGAGGGGAAAAATTGCCAATGTACAAAGCCGATTTTAGTTCGGTCACGACAGAAACTACCATTAAAGAATTGAAAAAGACCTTTCACAAACAAAAACAATGAAAAGAGGACTGGATATTGAGTTGATGTTTGAAACAATTATTGTACAGAAGAGGAAAGATTCTCCGAGCAAATTGAGAGTTATGAGTCCGCCGACCTCAACAAACCGCTTGACCGAGTGTTCTGTGCTTACAGCTGTAGAATCACAAGTAATAAAAACAAACAAGGGGATAATTTTGAGCCCAAAAGTCTTAAAGTTATGACAACAGCTTTGAAAGGAACTAAAGACAACGGATATACCTGTCCCACTTGTGAACCAGGATTTGAGTACACACCATGATTTCCTTGTTAAAAATGGCATTGTCGATTTGTGAATCAGATTGAGGGGAAATTCAAAACACATTTCCAGTAATTTGTTGCATCCATTTAAGAGCCCATAGCAAGGATATAGACGTTGCTTTGCAGACGTTACTAACTAGGGTTAGATTAAACCTGTGATGCACACTAGGGTGAATTAATAACCCCTTAAGCGCTAAGAGTGATCAGCATCAAATTTCTCCTTGTAATATCAATGCTTTGTAAAACAGAGTGGTCATGAGACTTATGGACATGATCACACAAGATGAATTTGCTTGATATTTTCTCAGCTTCTCCCCACTACTTCTGTAGGAAATGAATAGCGGCAACAAATGAGAATTCAAATTTTGATCTTAGGGTTTAAAGGGTTAACAGTGATTTCCCTTGGGATTCCTTACCTGTCCTGGTGCATCAATGTGGTAGATTACAAAGCGATCCAAAAGGCCTACAATATCCTCATGCTGGAAAAATCTTTCAAAGCAAGTCTTATCTGCAGGAAAAGAAGTAAAATTTCTTGACTCTCTTAAACTTGTGTAATTCAATGAAAAGTTTCTTTTATGTATCCAAAAATAGCTCATAAATGCACAAGCTTTCAAAGCATCACTGGCCAAATGGTTAAATGAGAAAGCAGCAAAAAACGGAAGGAGTAAACACAATGAAAAGAGACTAATAAGTTTGACAACTGGCTAGAAATACTATGACAGAAAACAAGCTGAGATGAAACTGCAAGGACACACCCACAAGACAGTCTAGAAACTTGTTACTGATTGTTTTCTTGGTTCTTTCCGCATCACAAGTATATTCTTAGCAAAACTAAACCCCCGTCAATAGCTTTACTTAACAGGGCTTTTCTAACATTGTAGATGTAACATTGATGTAACATTGATGATGTGCAGTCTTTATATCACCAAAATTAATGCAATCACAAACAAGGTAGTTATTTAATTTAAATTAATCATGCATATTATTGATATGGCGTGCTTTGATTTATCACTGGCTATGCATCGCTCAATCGATGGTGCAATATACTAAATGACCCACCAGTTTATTCACTGATGCGCGAAGGTATTGCAAGCTTTGAGAAATATATACAGTATCTCAGTTCAATATTTCTTTCATTTTGTGATTTAGGTATACACAATGCAATCTTAATTTCCCTTAGTTATCCCCTCAGAAAATTGATCCAAACCTTTAGTCAAAGTTTGCGATTTCGATCCGTGAGAAGTCACGCATAATGATTAGCAAGATGGAGCAAGAATGGATCGGATGAGTCAGATTTCATAAGCTCGATGAAATGATAACTTGAATCAAAACGTTATTTATGTGAGTATGTGTTTCTCAGGATCCGTTCCATACAATGATACTGTATTACAGTGCTAGCCAACGCACAAACGCAATTAAGGAGCTCGGCCAAGCATTATTCCCACAGCTGATTTTTCACTCATGATTAGTTTTAGATATGCGATGCTACGTGACTGATCAACAGGAAGATGCATCATTGTTTTTGTCTAGTTCACAAGGTTAACAGTGACGCACGTTGGCCGTTGTTTTGCAGAAAATTCATACAACAATAGAATCTAGCAGTGGGGCTAATCTAATATCAGCATCGATAATAAACAGAAAAAATTTACATGAATTTTACCCACACCAACATCACTTACGATTCATCCCTACATCATGGAAGGTTATCATGACCTCCTTCTTCCTAATATTTTCCTTCTCGTCCTGTTTGTCCCTCGAATCTTCGCCCTAAGAAGGTCAGCGATCAACGGCGCAATGAGTAAGCAAGCGTAACAGAAATAACCCAAGTTTTTTAGCTTAACAAGCTCAGCGTTCTGCAGCGTGCAAAACACCCTCGATTTCCTACACGATGCAGTTAAAAGCAAAAAATCGCCACATGAATAGCCTAAATTAAAAACTGACAATTAAATAAAGTAAGACAATAAGAACCTACCACAACATAGACGGTCAAGTCCCCGACTTTCTCCACCTACAAAATGAGCCAGAAAAAGACAAGAGTTTGCATACTGTTTCAAAGGAAAAATACTCCAAATAAGCACAGTTCCCGTACCCTTTCAGTTCTTTGCTGCTCCTCTGCCATTTTTATACGAAAATGAGCTTTAAATACTGCTTTACGAAGAAGAAATTAACCCTAAACGCCTACTTCGCATGCACGTTTCCAACTACTCCCTGTAGCAAGATATCGCTTGGACCTGATCAAATGACTCACCGAAGGACACTACTTGGAATAGCCAATCACAGAGCAGTTCAACAGATGGTTGACCAATAAACACAAAAAGTTGTCGCGAGGACACCATTTTTCCGATGCTTGTTTACCATATATTGTTTACTATATTGTTTAAAAGATTTAAGTCTCTCATTCGAATCATTTATTGTTTACCAGATGAGGCGATGAATATCAAAACGCCCAGAGTTACATTTCTCATCTTTTAAAATTCACGCGGACGCTTTCTTAAAATACGGTAACGGAGCAGGTGCAAACAGAGGTGCAAACAGAGGTGCAGATATCACATCAGGGGTGCCAGACTGCTGGTGTTATGCGTCGCAGTTCTGAGGTTACCTTTTTCTAGGAGAAGACAAACAGGTGCCTACGGCTAGCGAAAATAGAGAGGTAAGGATGGAGGGTGGTGAGGGGGAGGGGGAGGGGTAGAGCATCCACTCCCACTCTCGCCAGTTCCCCTCGGTTTCCGTACGTCAAGTCGCGTAATTTACACGTGCGTGAAGATCTATAAGCGTGAAGATTAACTGAGTCGTTAAGGTGGCTCCGTAATTAATACAAGAGCTTTTAGCTGGGACAAAGTTTCCGTCATAACTTTTTCGATTTTAACGCGATGGCTGCGAAACTTTGCAAAGAACAACAGATATCATTCGGCAATAGTACGAAATATTTCGTTTTCATTGATGGGAAATATTTTTTGAGAAATTAGCGCTTAAAAGGACCCTAATGTTCAAAGAAAATCGCTTCTAGTAAAGAATTTTGCTGATATTTTTTACTGAAATTTCTGTTATCGGCTTTAATTGATATAATAAATATGCCAGAGGAATATCAGAAAAATCGTTGGAGCAGAAGTCCGTAACTAAAAGTCGCTCAAAATTCAGCTGTGAAATTGTTTTGAACTTTCAAAAATAAATTACTATCAGGAAGAAGGAGACACCAGTTTCAATTTTCGGGACAAGTAAATTCAGTGTTTGCTAATTCTGAAAACAGAAGCCGATTGCCTATCGCGCTATTCTTTAAAAGGTACTTTTCAGTTTTAGAAGCACTATAAATTGCTCCAAACTTTGTTCTGACGTCGAATGGACTTGTTCCTCGACATTTTTAAAATATCCCTTAGCAGTTTTGGTTCAAACTCCTGCTACATACATTTTGATCTATTGCAATGCATCCTCAACGGCTTTTCCTGCTGTACGTTGTTTCCAATTCAGGAAAAAGGTATTGGGATTGTAAGCTACCTTGTATCGAAGCTCAGATAGAACTGTCGAGCACCTTTGTTTATGACCAGAAAATGAGCACGAGCGGCAGCTCTGCGAGGAATTCGCACCTCAGCCAGGGGGGACGAATGACAATGATGCCCATGTCTGTGAACCGATCTGTGTAAACATGTATTGCAGAGCAAAACATAATACTCAAGAAAAAAATACCCATTCATTGAAGAAAGGAGTGACAAAAATTTCACAGTTGTAAATTTATTCACGGGCAGTATTTTTGCGATAATTTTATTTTGCACTGTGATGTTATTCGGTTCACAGGCATGGTCATCATTGTCGTTCGTCCCCCCTGGGTGAGGTGCGAATTCCTCGCAGAACTGCCGCTCGTGCTCATTTTGTAGTCATAAACAAAGGTGCTGGACAGTTCTATCTTAGGTCTCATACGAGGTAGCGTCCAATCTCAATACTTTTTTCCTGAGTTGGAAGCAACGAATAGCAGTAAAAGTCGTTGAAAATGCATTGCAATACATCAAAATGAATGCAGCAGGAGTTTGAGCCAAAACTGCCAAGGGATACTTTAAAACTGTCGAAGAACAAGTAATTCTACTTGAGAGCAAGGTTTGGAGCAGTTTATAGTGCTTCTAAAACTAATGAAGTACCTTTTAAAGAATAGCACGATAGGCAATCGGCTTTTGTTTTAAGAACTAGCAAACGTTGAATTTACTTGTCCCGAAAATTCATACTGGTGGCTCCTTCTACCTGATAGTAATTTATTTTTGAAATTCCAAAACAATTTCACAGCTGAATTTTGAGCGACTTTTAGTTACGGACTTCTGCTCCAACGATTTTTCTGAAATTCCTCTGGCATATTTATCATATCAATTAAAGCCGATACCAGAAATTTCAGTAAAAAATATCAGCAAAATTTTTTACTAGACGCGATTTTCTTTGAACATTAGGGTCCTTTTAAGCGCTAATTTCTCAAGAAATATTTCCCATCAATGAAATCGGAATATTTCGTATTATTGCCGAATGATATCTGTTGTTCTTTGCAAAGTTTCGCAGCCATCGCGTTAAAATCGAAAAAGTTATGACGGAAACTTTGTCCCAGCTAAATGCTCTTGTATTAATTACGGAGCCACCTTAAGTGCAATACAACTGTATTAAATTTTTTTGTGCAACGCGTCAACATGCATTTACCGGTATTAGATCAAAGTAAACACAGGATACCTGGTTTTGGGTTTTCAGTTTTCAGTTTTGTATGGTGTACTGTGAGGACGAGAAATCAGTAAAGCTTGGTTCTCATATCTCACCGACGCACTTGTGACTCTAATTCTCATTTCATAATAGAGCGGTTTTCACTTGACTGTCGTAAAACCAAAACTAAAGTAAATACACTAGCCAACCAAAGGGCGTAGTAAAACCAAAACTAAAACCAAAACCAATCCCTTTCGACAGTCAAGTGAAAACCGCTCTAGTAGCTATCTCATGAAGTACCGCTATGTCACAATGTCACAGTTTATAGAAGAACCAGGCCTACAAAGTCTCCACTGACAATTGCATACTTGAAAATCAAGAAAATAGAAGAGCAGGATTAACTCAGTCTTCGGGTTCATCTCTCAATCCAACTTAGAATGCATATTCTGCGATTTATCCTGTTCACTCACCTGCTCAGAGCCTTGGAAACTATTGGCTGCTGAACGTCCTGAACCTACTGAGCAAACCACTGGCTAGTAGCATATGTACAGTCGCGCCCTCCCCTCAAACAAAATTGAGGATTTTGTTTGAGGGGAGGGGCTACACAGGTTACCTAGGTAGGAAGCGGGTCGCAACTAAGAACGGCAACGCTGACCGCGAGAAAGGAGGACGACCTGGTTGTTTACCACAAACAAAGTTTCCGGAAAATTCGGTTGGAAAGTAAATAGAACACGACAGCTGTGTGCCATTTACATGGGCAAAGTGGTCGGTTCAAGGTTTGGGTTCAGGACTGTCAAGTTTCGTCCCTGAATCCGGCGTTTGCCGTTCGTACAAATCAGTTCCATTTCCCGAAAGACTGCCGCAAATATCTGGAAATGGAATGAAAGATGGCTTTGAAGAAATAGAACACGAATTTCCCGTGGGGAAAAAACAGGATTACCTTTTGGGATGTTTTAGCCTGGGACCAGGCTCTGCATTGGGGGAAAAAGGGAAAAAAATTGGCGAGCGAAGTAAGCTGACTCCAGACAACCGCTGGGATCGCTTTGCTCATCGATATTTATCCTGTTTGTCCCGGTTTTTTCCTTCCTCCCCGCCGCCCCCCCACCCAAGGAGCCTGGTCCCAAGCTGGGGATGTTTCGTTCTTCCCGGAAATTTTCCGCTAGTACGACCCAAAGAGTCGTGTTCCATTTTACCTTCCAAAAGGATTTTCAGGAAACGTATTGTAAATTCATAAGCAATCGACTTTTCGGGTCTAGTTCCGGCAGTGGAAAATTTCAGGGGAGCAACGAAATTTCTGAAGAGGTAGTTCTATCGTCCCTTGAATGCAAACACGACAAACATAAAACAACTTTTCGGGACCCCCGACGGACATCGTCTGTGAACGCCCAGAAATTTTGCCCCACATCAAAAAGATAATATGCATTGAAAAAAAAAAACCAAACAAGCGAAAATCGTGATGGAAATCCAAAACCATCTCACTTTTGACAATAATGATATTGAATTTTTGTCCTCTCGATGGCATTTGTCATGGAAGGGTCACATTCTTAGCGTTTCAAGAAAAATATCAAAATCAATAGACATAATTTACAAGTCAAGTTTGTGCCCTCTTTACCTACTTTTTTACCATAGCCGTCCATTTTTAATACCCTTAGTTAATATATTGTGTTTCAGCAAGAGCCATAATGGTTTCAGTTCCAGTGACGTAGCCAGGGCAGGTTTCCAGGGATTCTGACTTTATTTCAAGCAAAAAAGAAAATCATGTGCTATATCAAAGGATACAGTATCATTGTTATAACGAAGATCAGTGAGAGGTCTCCAAGGTAACGTTGCTCAGGATGAAGTTTTCTTATTGATATTCTCATCAATACTAATAGCACTAGTAGAAGCTCTGCGTGTCAAGTGAGCGGCTTGTCACAAATTATGTGTCCTGATACAACCAGTTCTACGTAACTTTAATTCTTCACTCCCTTGAAAGTACATTTCTTCTCATGTTCATATTTTACAATTCTGTACTCTGTTCTACACTTAAAGAGTTCATGGACATCAATTCGCGTAAAAATTTCGATTATCTATACTCAATCTACACACTCGATCAGCTCCACGACTCCGAACGACTACAAAGATAAGTTCTCAGATCACATGACGAGTCCCGCCACAATGACGCAATAATTTTCTCACACGGCTGTTTGCAAATCAATTGAGAAAATTATCTGGAACTTGGATGCTGACGTCAGCAGTAGCATGGCAAACAGCCATTACACTGTACAGCATGGGTACCACCACAGCCAGAAAAGCAGTCACTCTAAAGCCCTCTATGGTCGACAGCAGCTGCACCAAGGAATACAGAAACGCTGAAGGATTAGTATAAAACAGCACTCACAATTTCCTGGATAATCTGAGATATACACCTACTTTGGCCTTAGTAACGATGCTTTTCCATTCTCTGCTTAGTCCCGCCCTGCTAATTTTGCCCGTAAAGGAATCTCCGAACAAGACGCTTTGTAGTACTATGCAGATCATCTATATACCATTTCTCACTACAAAGGTACCCCTTTTGTATACCTTCTATTGACAAATGGTACCCCTTTCACATACCTTGTTTAGAACTTCGCATCCCTTTTAACTGCTGTAAATGTAGCCTTCTAAAGGACTTTTTAAAGCCATAAAATTCATCTGTTAGCCCTTTTGGGCGGGAGTAGAGTATTTTTCAGTTTGGATTCGAGTTCGATTTCGACTTGGAGTGAGACTTCGAGTTGGACTTCGAAAGTTCGAGTTATTTTAAATCATTATTAAATAAATTGTGAAAACCCAATTAACAGTAGTTTGGAAGCCGAAAGCGTTTTGCCTTGGTTGTTGCCATCTTCTCAAAAGGTCTAATAAAGTATAAACTGCTTGCAGTCCGCCTTTTCTTCTTAAAATAAGCCTAGTTCTTATCTCAGCCAGCGCAATTGCAAAGAACGACGTGCTTGAGTTCCGCATGCAGTAACTTTGCAAATAAGAAAAATAACAGACTGCTCGCAGCTAATAAAGTACCGCTAGTGTTTATTAGGCGTTCGTGAACTGCGAATCCACATATTCTAGTCCATTTTTCATTGTCGAAGCCCAAGCCATTTGAATGGAAAACCAAAAAAGGAAAGGTGGTAGTAACGTTTCCATGGACAATTTTAATTTCCCCTTTCCCGTGTTTGTGTTCTGGGTGCACTTTGATATTAATTTCGATTGCTACCCATATTTGTACCATTGTTTTGACCCGACCATGTCGTAAATTGGAGAAACCGAGCAACCCTGCTTTAAAAATAATCCCGTAATGCTCCCAAAAAGTCTTCAGGTAGGCAGGTACGACGCTTTGTAATGAGTCCATCTGTGTGATACTTTTCTTGTTTCATAAACACAACGTAGTAATAACTGCCTTGAGTGCTTTATCCACAGCACAAAAGAACAGATGAATAGCTTTACTTGTTTATACTTATGTTCAGCAGCCCTGAGTTTATGAGGGTAATCGAATGCACGACGCACGAGGCTGGGACACTTCCTTGGAATTCAAGGGTCCAAGGGAAAATGATTGAATATGGTTGGAGATATGTGCGTGGTGTACTGTGCAGTGGTTTACGGATCCGCCCAAACCATCCGGGTGGTATCGCAAATATATAGAGAAAGAACAATAGAGGAATTGTCAGCCAATCAGGAGGACTAACGTCATGAAATAAGATCAAGCTAATTGGATAGTTCTTTTTCTTTGTTTGAGAATTGTTTATTCAGTAATTTGCAATTGAATGAGATGAAAAGAGTCTACGTAAAAATTATCAAGGAGTACAAAATAACCTTGCTAGCCTACTTCTTAATTGAAACAATTTAAGATTATCTCGCACGGGAAAAGATACCTTCTGATAAACACTCATTCTTGATATAACATCGCTAAGATCGATGATAAAAAAAAGTTCAACGATCGCAACGATTAACTGAAAAAACGCGCTTCAACGAATCGCAGCGGTCGCTACCAAAGTATAAAAGTCCAGATTACTACTCTTTGTGAGCTGCTTGTTCGGCGATCAAAGATCATGATGAAACCAGGTTTTCTTGAGCAGTTACGTAAGACAAGCTGATTGTTCAGTTATAGGCAGTGTTTATTGTTCAGTAACTTTTATTTTTTTAAAAAAATCTGATCTCTGCTTTAGGAAAGCCAATTGCGTTAATAAATGGATTGATAAAATACCTAAATTAATCATAATCCAGCAAACTGCGCGTTCGTATTCAATAAGGAGAAAGATAAACGAATGTGTAAACAGACTACTGTTCATTTCACGATCAAGTTAGCATCAAGTTATACAGGCTTTGGAAATGGTAAAAACGTTTGGGAATTTTGTTTTCGGGGCCTATAAACACAAACCAATCGATCAAAGGCCCTCTGATCCTAAACTGAACAACAAATAGGCGAGAGAAATAAAGATTAAGTTTTAAATACTACCGATTCAATTTTCCACGTCAAATCATTTAATTTATATTCGTTGCCTCGGTTAAAATTGTTTCAAAAATTCTTAAAAGCAAACACAATATATGCCTTTCAGTTACAATGCCTTTTGTTTCAGCAAACAATAACCATGCAAATAAGCAAACAACAGAGCTGTTAAGTCTGCGATTTATACACGTATTTTGCTTTTTGGAATTAGAGCGGTTTTCACTTGACTGTCGTAAAACCAAAACCAAAGTAAATACACTAGCCAACCAAAGGGGGTAGTAAAACCAAAACCAAACCAATTCCTCAATTACTTTCGACAGTCATATGTACTTTCCCTTAATCAAAAAATATTCTTGTGGTTCAAGCATAGCGGAATCGCTTTCGCCCATCCATGCTATCTGGTACCCCATAAAAAGGGCCAAAATTTTTTTATCGTGACCGGTTAAAGTTGACGTTTATTATTTGTAATTTTTCGTTATAAATCTGATAAATCTATAATCCAGTTCATAATGGTAATTGAACTGAGTGGAGTGCAATTTAGTCTGAAATCATAAGCGCGATTTCAAAATTACGACACGAAGTTCAATTGCCGCTTTATTGCAGCCACTATGAAATCGCATTTATTTATCTAGTAGCCGGTTAGTTGAAAAGCGGAAACATAAAGGCTTTTAAATCCCATTTTGTATTTGAAACAAAAATGATGCGATAAAGACCAAAAATGGTGCGATTTAAAGCACAGGGCACCCAAAGACGGTTTCCTCCTAAATACAATAGAAATCAAGGCTATCCAGAGTACTTTTGTACTTTTACATCCCTTGAAATACATTCTAAGTCAGATCCTAAGCGGCGCTATAAAAATTTGTTTATGTTCGGTCATCCTGTGGAAAATTCCATCACATTTTTGAATTGGAAATTATAGGTTTCCCTTTTTTAACGAAAAATAGCCTGATCTGGGGAGTGAAATGTGAAAAATTAAATTTCAGAAAATCTTAGGGAATTTATTAGATGAGCTTCCAAAATTGTGGATGAACAGCACGATCATCTAGAAAGTTAAAGCTTTCCAGGCAGTGTTTGCTTCTTCGAACACATATTTCACATAATACAGTCGTTGGGTGCCCCCCCCCGGGGGGGGGGGACTCCCATATGAAACAGACGGGGATGCTCGTCGGAAATTTTGAATTTAACCCCTAAAGGAGACCATCTGGGCGTGGCTCAAGCTTTTTGTGACCCCCAAAGGAGACCAATCTGGGCGTGACTTAAGCAAATTTTGACCCCTAAAAGAGACCGCTTAAAAACACACAAATACGACATGCAATGAGTTTTAATGATATCAAAACATAATCATCGAATGCTTTTATCTAAAAGTAGTTCTTAAAAGCATTGTCATAAATCACAAGTTCTTCGCGGAACCCTAAACGAGACCATGACGGCTTAAAATATTGGTGCTTTGCCCGGAACACCCTAAGCGAGACCAAAATCCAAAATTTACACCCCTAAGCGAGACGACGAGCATCCCCGTCTGTTTCATAGGGGAGTCCCCCCCCCCGGGGGTGCCCCTGACCCCGTGTTTAGGTCCAGCTTCTCCTGTGTCGATCCTGCGATGAATCCACCACAATTCTTGTTTCCTCGCTGGAAAACAGGATGTTTGAAACCGAATTTGCATTTCAAAATTTACGTTGTAGCTGCAAGCCTTCATAAAATGAACGAATCTCACCTTTCCAACGCTAACGTGGCTCAGACTATCATAATTTAATTTTAAAAGCGCCACCAGACTGGAGCATCCAACGACTGTTTTTTCAGACTGTTTTCTGTAAAATAGAGAGAAGCAGATATTGCCTGGAATTTTCTATTCCTTGAGGACGCCTAAAAATTTCTAGAAAAATAGAGTAAAACGTTGTTTAATGTACAGTCAACTCTCGATATTGCGGACACCCTCAGGGCCGCTTTTTAGTGTCCATCTGACAGTCCAATAACAGGGTGCGAGAAAATATTTCTTGATGTTAGTTTTACTGCTAGTACTAGTGAATATTGCACAGAACCAATTGCAGTGCAGTTTTCGCGTATAGAGAGCGTCAAAACTTTATGACAAATCGTAACAGAACAGAACAGAACTTTCATTTACCAGAAAAGTCACTGAAAAATTTGTAGTACACAAAGACTATTATTACTTGAGTTCATCATGACTGTTTTTTGCAGGTAAGTACGGTATTTTTCGCCAGGGATATAAACAAGAGCTGTCCGTATAAGCGGGCTGTCTGCAAGGCGCGCGAGAGTTGACCGTATTAACTGTTGTGTCAGGAGCCGGATGTATCACTCTCCATCATCCCTCAAAAGAAAACAATCAGAATAACATCTTCTCTTCCGCTCATCTGTCTATACCACATAGGTAAATTTATCTACTAAAAAACGTTTTTTTTTCCGAATTGCAATTTATTTTTGGGATGTTTTTACTCTTGCAAGCCAGGTACATACCCATAATACAAGAAATTCCAATCAATTTTAAATATTTCGACAAGGCTTGTCGAACTACCCATCATTGCCCATTGTTCACTTAATGTAGCCTTAGGGAGCCTTTGGTTCTCAAGCCCTCGGCTTGCATATGGATTTCTTTGCATTAGCATTTTGAACATTTTGTAAGATCAATAAAATCAAAATAATGTATATCATCAATTACTTGTAATGTTTTGTAAATATAATGCATATTGCAAATGTATTTTATGTGGTTTATGGCACAACACTGGTGAGAACGAAAAATTTTATGAGTAAAAGCGAAAACCAAGAAAGAACGAAAAGGAAAACCAAATACCCAAATTTCAATAGCAAAATCTGAAAAATGATCTCAATATGAATAAGTTTTAAACCAGCTCATCTCGCCCACCCCCAGCTGATCACAGTAGACAGTTTTTGCTCCAGATACATCATTATACATTTCTGGGAAACTGCCCACCTACCCCTCCCCTAAGCCAACATTAACACTTATTACTCACTTAGGGCAAAATGTTGGCTTAGGGGAGGGGTAGGTGGGCAGCTTCCCAGAAACGTATAATGATTCGAAAATATTTAGATTGTTTATCAGCGTGCAAAGAAATGAGTGTCCGATTGCCCGGGGCTAGGGGATTTTGCTATTGGGCTAGTGAATTCTGTTTTTAACTTGCCTGACGGGCAAGTGATGTTTTTTGAGGAATTCGATGAACAGAAGAACTGTGAAATCAATTCTGCTAGTCAAAAAGTTTTTGGGGCTAGTTGAAATGACGTCTGGGCTAGTAAATGCTAGCTTTAGCTTGCCCGAATGGCAAGCTGTAAAAATTTTCCTTGCACCCTGTTTATTCCATTTCTCCCTTAGTTGTTGGTTTTGTTTGGCTCTAAAAACAGATTATGGTTGTTCTTAAAGCTGTGTCAAAGAAGTCAAAATAACACATTTTCCTACACCAAACTTCCATTAATTATGATCTGTTTGTTGAGATTGAAAAACATTCAAGGGAAGTTTCTCCCCTTATGGCTGTCGTCTGCGCAGTTATTCAGTTATTCATTACAACCTCCTCTTTGAAAAAATCCTGTATCTGCCCCTGTTCACTGTTGCCCGAAGTTTTGTTTTGCAACAAGTGATGGAAGTCCCGTGTATGGAATGACTCCAGGGTAATTTTAACCAATCAGAAGTCAGCACTCTCACAACTTGCAACAACCTGATTTGTGGCAAGACAGGTTTGAATGTGGGTGGTAAAATGCGCAACATAGCTTGCAGCAGAAAAGTTGCACGTTTCTGTTGCTCGTTTTACCGTAACTTTAGATACTGAATAATGAATATGTGAAAATCATATATAAGAACTACCGGATGAAGAACTGAAGGAAAAAAGATCATTGCGGTTATAAATTAACGCAACTATTGCAGTTGTGAGAAGAAAGCCTGAAAAGATTCAAGGTGGTATGGGATTCAAACCCTCGACCTCTGCAATAGCAATGCAGTCCTCTGCCATGTCTACCCATTGAGCTTAACAAGCAAAATGAATGGGTATGGATTTAAAAAATGGAGTTAGTGATATCTCCGCTCCCAGCCTGCATGTGTTAAACAAAAATCATACTGTACTCAAGCACCTGGTGAGCTCTCTTTTATAATTTTTATTGTTGAAGGTCATTTAAAATTGCTAATCATTTTGTTATTCAACACAGTCTACAAATCCAAATTTACAGCTTGAATTGATTAAAAATGTCAATGAATTAATTCTTACACGGGCATATTAGAAGTTTGAGTTGTTCAATTATTGCATCTAGCTATTAAATTAAGTACAAACTTTCCTGTGTGGCCTTTTCATTCCAAAAGCATGTAGGACTTTCTTTTGCTTATCTTTCAACAATTTTTTTCTCTACGCTCATGTGACTACGCTCACCGACGCAATCATGTTCCACATACTGATATTGATACTGCTCCTTTGATCTTACAGTTTACAAGATACATCATATTTGCCACAGCCTGGATATAACTTCATGTTAGGATTGTTCAAATCACCCTCGTTACCCTCTCCTGTATCACTTGAAGGACCAGTCGCCTTTACACACACGCACTTAGGGTCCTTCTTTCCTGGTTTAAACATCCTTCTTGGAACTCCAACCCAGTCTCTATTTATTCCAGCACTGCAATAAAATAGTGTTGGAAAAAATGCATAAGATTTAGTGCATAAGCTATACAAAACTTGTATTTCAAAAATCACCCTTTTGCTTATGTGAGGAAGAAAAAAAAGAATGTTCAGCTGAATTTCAGGAAAATCTCTTCTTGCTAGGGAGATACTTCAGAAACAAGACTTTTTCTACATCCTTATGTCTTGTTGTTCATAATGAGAACAACATTATAAGAAGAATAATTCTTTACGTCCCCTTTCTTCACATTCCTAATTTTAAGGGCTGTTGACTTCAAACTGGCAAAACGAAAGTTTTTATGAAAAAACCCACATGCCAAACAAAGATGAGCTAAAAGGATAATTTTAAAACTAAGCTTTTGAATCTCTACCCTGTCCCAGAGTGAAGGCGTTAGATTAAGATATAAACAACAGTCCAGTTGGGATTTCTGTTGATAACTGAATATAACAATATGCTGCTGATGTACCTGCAACATTGCCACCAATACTACCTTTGATGCTGTTTTGCATAACAGAACATCCACTGCTGACAAAGAGAAATGATGCAGGTCTTTACCGCCGGCATGGCTGTGAAGTTGATCTGAATTTGACTCTGCAGGTATTCCGGATGGCCTCTGTCACCGGTGACTTCTGTTCTCATATGGGAACAGTATCCAAGATGATGAGCAGCTTTGTTGCAGGAACATTGGCAGCATATGAAAACCAAGTATTACAGAAAACCTAAAAACATACCTGTTTTCAGAACACCAAACAAGTGATCCTTCATCCTTACTCCACCT
Source organism: Porites lobata (assembly GCA_942486035.1). Classification (NCBI taxonomy): domain Eukaryota; kingdom Metazoa; phylum Cnidaria; class Anthozoa; order Scleractinia; family Poritidae; genus Porites; species Porites lobata. The sequence goes on from CALNXK010000003.1 coordinate 7,303,717, forward strand.
TGAATTACAACCTGGAAAGCGTTTATTTTCAGCGTCTTGTAGTTTTTGCAGACGCTGTCCTTCCTTTATGAGTGCTTTAGCTTCCTGCAATGCCTCAGTTGGCTTTCCTTCACTATCATAGTAACGCCCTATTAATTTTCCAACGTAAGTGTAGTCTTTTCTATAAAAATCCAACCAGCCTTTGACACCCATCATATCCTCTGGGGATAAACCTTTCACGTCATCTGTAGCATCCTCTCTGGCAAATTTTCCAGTAACAAAGGAAGGGGTCGAGTCCCTGCCTGCAAACACATTGTATCCACTGCCCACTTCATAATGTCGCCTTCCTTTGTCAACATCGTAAATTCGACCAAGAATAGCTAAGTATACTGGAATGTTAGGATCGGAGCCATCGTGCTTAGCTAGCTCTTCTGCGGTTAACAAAACTTCTTTCTTTGGAGTTTCTTTCGCCTTGCCTCCTTTACCCGTTCCCGTCTCTTTAGTAGTTCCTTTTACGATCGTCGCAGTTTCCTGCCGCGTAACTGCAAAAGTTAAAAGGCCGGCAATGATAACAACTAAAACAGGCATCAAAACGTAGTAAATTTTGGCAAATGTCTGAACCCCTGAAGGCTTCGAAACAGAGACATCTTTTTCCTTCTGCGCCGAGGTATAATCATCGTGATCGGATTCAATTTTCTCGGACTTCTTAGTTGACTTGATATTCCGCTCTCGAGACATTCGGACTCCACTTCAAAGTTATATTAAACAAAGTGCTTTCAAGATGTAAACTTGTCTGATCTTGGAGAAATAACTTGGAAATAAAGTCACGAAAGAGTAAACCGAACAAATACGAGGGCAATATAACTGCAAAATAGGGCAGGCGACTTGACAGCGGGAAAGAATGGGTACGAATGAGCTTAACTTGCTCCCAGATTCCTCTCCGCTTTCAATGTAACAGCGTCTTCGAAACGTGTCGTGAACGTTCTGGGACGTTTTACTGCACGTTTATCATGTTTCGGGCCATACTTCTCATCCCAATATGAATGCTGGCACAGTAGGGGATTGCGTAGCTAAAATGATTTTATTTTTTGACGATTCATCAGAAGCCGTAACATGTCTATGTTCACGTGCCCTATTAAGGTAAGCTGAACTGTTTACATGTGCAAAGCACAGTGTAGTATCTGTTTCATTTAAACTCTTGGTAAAACTATTGGTCCGCACACCCCCACATAGTACTTTGCCCAGCAGCTGTACTTCCACTAATCGAACGTGGCAGAATGGAAGAAAAATATATGCATTGTCGGATCAGATTTTGGTTGGACTGTATACATTAAACTTTCGAAGCTACAGGGGTGGGGGCGGGGAGAGACAACGTCTGGGACAGAGAAACGATGTTCTCACAACTTGCAAGGCGGTCACCTTGCGTGGTGGTCAGCGAATAATTGCAATACTTTTTCTAAAGTAAATAATTCAGGGGGGGTGGGGGTGGTGGTGAACTTGGTAGTATGTTTGTCCTGATGATCTTGGCCATCGCGACGTGACGAAGAGAGAAGTGCACAACTTCAAAGAGTTTTCGAAAATGGTGACGTTGCCATTTCCAAATGCGACTTTTAAAGTTGGCTTTCTTGAATGTTGATGCTTCAAAATGGTTTTTGTCAGAGTAGGATAGTGCAGTTCCAACATCTCTTTCCGAAAAGGTGAGTAAAATGTGTATTAATCTGAAAAATAATGCACATGAGAGCTGTAAACAGTTTCGGTCAATTTCCTCAAGTGGAATAATGTGCCGCAAAAGTGTTTTTGTTCCTTCTCAAAGCCCTTGATCTTTGGTTTTGATGTAATGCACATGATCAATAAACAAATCCGCTGGTAAGACCCTTGATGATCGCTTTGCAAGTTGTGAGAACATCGTTAGGATTTCATTTAAGAGAATGTATGGGAAGTAGTTCCCCCTCTCCTGTTTAAAGTCCCCTGAGAAAATCTCATCCATCTGAGGTGGGGTAGGGCATATTAATTAAATGTAATAATGGGGAGCAACTACAGAATACAGGGCCATATCTTAGGTCTCAAACAGAAGTGGCTTGGTGGCTCGCTAGTCAAGACCAGTGTTTATACACTGTAGAATGACAAAGATATGACATATACCGTATTTATTCGGCTATGAGCCGATCTTGGTTATTAGCCAAGACCCTAAACTTTGAACGCATAGAATCAGCATAACCAAGGACAAAAAATAAATTGAAAACACCTGGCTATAGGCCGAGACCCATTTGTTACAAGACTTTTAACTACAGTAAAACCTAACATTTTCGAAAGAAATGTGACCTTCTCCAGGAAAATGTACACTAACACATTTCCATGAAACAGGCAAAAACTAATGGCTGATAATTGGCTTTTGAATCGTTTAAAGGGTTGATTAATGCTTTTAACGGATTGGCAAAAATTTCTTATGGCTTTGGAAAGTGTTTGAACAGCAGACCAAACGCATCGATTTCAGATGCTTAAAAGACAATTTATCACGCGTGACTCACAAATCCATACGGAGCATTCTTCAACACATGATTAATAAGGAAAATTCAATTCAATTTCCCAAAATTATTCCCAAAAGGCGCATAATGTTGACTTTGTGTCCTAACTGTAACACAACGTGCTAAAATTGTTGCCTTTTAAATAGCTGCAGAAGTGCTCAAAGGTCACCAGAACATCTTCGGACATTTTCAGCATTGTTCAGAATTCTTCTAAAACTCATCAGAAATCTTTGGAAGTCACTGGGATGTTCACAGAAATCCCAGTAATGATAAGATGAAAATCTCACACATTTGCCTCAGAAAAAGTTGGCAGGTATATGAATGCTGGCTACATTTATGCTAAGCATGCATAATAGCAACATGGAGATTAGGATTGTTGGCTGCTCTTGTTGTTCGCCGCTACGTAACTTAGTTACCCTATTTCCATTAGTTCCCTTTCTGCCATAAGAAGAGGAAATGCTGTAGATCTTTAAAACTATCTCTTTTTTGCATTTGCCTTTTCTGTTCTTATTACTTTTAACAAAACAAAGTAAAGACCAGAAAAATATAAAATTTATACATAATACTGTGTTATGGAGCAGAACACCATGTAGACTGTGTCAACAGAATTAATTCTTGTATATAAAAAAGGAACAGATGGGTTAGATACCCTTGGTGATTGTTTAAAGAATGGTCATTAACGTCAAATTACTGTGTTTATCTGCCACCAGTGATATTGATCTGTTGAAATATGAAAACCACCCACATGTTGGAGAAAAGAACAAGGCAGAAAAGAACACCATGCAATTTAAGGTATGAAATGAGGTCAGATAAATATCTTTAGTTTTAGGACGTTTCCCCTTTCAAATGAGAATTGCTGGATTTTTTTCTTCAACCTTCAGTGTATTGAAAAAACAGAAAAGCTTTTCCTATCTGGCTCTGATTTGCATTCCACTTAAGAGAACGATACCAAAGAAACTGAGTCTGTATTTGATACAGAGGAAGTTAATACTGTACATTTTGATGCCGTTGTTTTTGTTTACATAATCAAATTCAACTTTGTTTCCTCCAGTTAACAAGGGGCTCATACTCATTGTTTTTGCTTGGAATTGTATCTGCACAATATCAAGCAGTACTTCATGTTGACGATTTCTGTGGCTGTGCATTTTATGAGATTATTAGTTAGTTCTTTATACTATTGTTAAGTTGCAAAAGGAAAGACCCTTATTACGTTTGGAATTAGTGGCTCTTAAGGGTTGGCTTCTTTTGGGTGTTTTTTTGATTAGCTACAGATACAGTTTACTAGCTTGCTTGACTGTGAACTGAAATTTACAAAGTGTAAAAGTATTATGAATTTTCCTCATAAAAATCTTATTTAAATCACACATCATGGCTTTCTATATTTTTACTATCAGGGGGATTCACACCTGCATGTGTTACATAATAAAAAGCTTAAGAATACTATTATCTTTTTTCTGGACTAAGTGTATTATAACTGCCATTGCACTTAGTGAGTAGTTCAAATATCCACTGGGTTAACAGACAAGAATCTTAAACGAGAAAGGAAATACAACAGGGTCCGAAACTGCACCTTCCTGGCGACCAGAATTTCGTAGCTGGTCACCAGCTAGCGACTTGTAAAGCTGGTTGATTAACGTTCGGAAAAACTGATTTAAGAATCGAAACGTCGAAGCTATTTGCCAACAGGAGTCTTGCTTTTTGTCCTGCTGATATTTTTTAATTAATAGTGAAACAAATCTTCCTGTAATAATACCTCCACAACAGCTACAATCAATACGAGTTGAACGTTTCCAAGCCGCCATGTTGTTTTCAGCTGTAATACAGTAAGTACGTTATTAACTTTGTGGATGTGGCACAGTTGTGGCCTGGTACAGCCAACATGGCGGCTTGACTCGTGTTTATGTTTCGTGTTTCGTGGTAGTTATGGGAAGAAAATAGAGTTTTGATAATTATGATCAGTGCAGTCATGAGCAGACAGCTTTCTGTTCCTACGTTCTAGGTCAGATATGTTTACATCTCTGAAAAGCGATTTGTGGAAAAAATAAGACTTCACTCGTACACTTACGGTTGGTTTCTGGTATCGGGAGCGGAAGTAGTGCAATTTTTTTAGCATAAAAACGTCCATACCATACATTTTTTGTTCTTGTTTAAACTTTTATTTGAAAAAAGGGAGGGGGAATTTTTGGCGACCACAATTTGCCCTCTGGCGACCAAAAATTTATACTTAATCGCCAGTTGGCACCCATATTAAAAAGTTAATTTCGGACCCTGTACAACAATAGTGCCAGCCCACAAGCACATTGTTCAGTTCACGAGGGTTTTTCAGGCTATTTCCACACCATTCCAGTTCAGTTTTTTTGGCAGAAATTAATTCACAGTATGGTGTCAAGCCTACTGCACAAAACACCATGAAATGACCCAAGGTTTTTCACATTACTGCATCACAGAATTGGTTCAGAGGGAAAGCCAAATACTATGTCTGGCAGTAGTACTATTATGATACTTTAAGCGTGCTGAAAAAAGCAGGAAAGGTCGGGTTATTTACCTTCAGAACAGTCTGTTTGCTTGTTCACTTTACACCTTGTAAAGTTTCTAAATCATAAATGGTACAAATCGTACTGTTCATAGAACTGTAAGTGTTCCTTCCCAGTGCAGTCCATCTGATAGGGTGCAATAAAAAATCAGAAATTGAGAGATATTTTCAGGGTAGATTGAGCACTATTGTGCAATAAATTATGCAATTTTTTAAGGGTTAATTAACATTGTCTTACCAGGTTTCAAAGGAGAAAAATCACTTTGATGTTGTTTAACAGGCAATTTGAATGTAAAAGAATAATAAAACATTTTTTTAAAACAAAATAGTTAAATTTGTCCAATTGTCTTGACCTGGAAAAGAAAAAAATGAAAAGAAAGAAGAAGGACACTTTTTTAATATTATATGACGCCGTTACACCGCTGACTACACTGCTTGTCTCTGAAATCAAAATGGCTGCCCAGATACTGTGATTGAAGGTTTCAGATGTCTTGCAAGGCTTTCTTTAGTGGTAAATCACCTTAAATAACAATTAAGGTTGGGAAAATGTTTGATTAAAGTTAAAATTTATTGTTCACTTTACTTGAATTTAGCATTTTTTTACGAATTATGCGATTTTTCTCAAATTGTGCAATCTGATGCGATGTGAGGTCAAGTGTGCAAAATTGCACCATCGAGTAATATCAGATGGCCTGCCAGTGGGGCTTAAGCGACAAAAACATTTGCTATTCCAAAGTACAACAATTACAACAATTACAATTATTATCACAAAGCATACATGCACAAACTTACTACACACCTAAGCACACGTGCAATTCCACAATTACCACACAAGGTAATGCCTACTGTTATTTTACAAGTGTTATTCAAAAAAGACGAAACTAATCATTTTTTTTCAAAAAAAGAAAAACTACCTAGATTACAAAGTCCATTTGTCCATTAATTTTTGTAAATTCTTATTCTTAGTGCAAATATATTTTTCTATTTCATATTTACCATTTATTCTAACTATAAAACTGTTTATGGTTGGGAGTAGTTCATTCCTCCTGCAACTCCATAAATATATTTTCCCTATAAGTATAAGATAATTAAGCAAGGGGCATTCAGAAGATAAAAAGCCGATCCAAATTTCCTTTAATGTTAGGTGAACTAGTTGTTTTCGCAACCCAAAATAATAAATTATGATTCAATACATTTCCAGAATGAATTCGAATAAGCTAAGGGCAGTCCCAAAAGAAATGTCTAATAGTTTCTGATTCCCTTTTGCAAAAAGAGCACAAGTTGTCTGTTCTGTACCCAATCTTGAACAACTTTGAGTTGGTAAAAAGTATAGAATTAAGTATTTTAAATTGAAATGCTTTGACATAAGGTTTAAACGCGATAGAATGGGGCAAGAGAAATGCCTTTCTGAGATCGTCATTAGATAGATTAAAATCCAACTTCAGTTTTTGTGCATAATTTGGGAGACAAGCCTTCTTTTTGATCAAAAAAGGATAATAGTCTTTTGATTTCTTTTGGCTATGTCGAAAACGCCGCCATTGATTTTAAGGGAAGGTATTGCATTAAAGGTACTCGAATCCGAGCGATTAAGAACTCTTAAGTTGGTTGGTATTGAATGTCTCATACTAGTCCATTCAAGAAAGTTTGTCTTTTTAACATTTTTTGCAATCTGCTCGTAGGATTCCGTATTGCTGAGATCAAAATGTAGGTCTCCTATTTCCCAGATACCAATGTCGTAATATTTCTTGTAGAAAAAGGGCTTGTAGTCTATTCTTAAGTCTCGATTATTCCAAATTACATAATAACAATCGTATTAAGAGCATTATCTTCTCGGAGTTCCGACCACCATTTAAGTAGTTCTAAATAAAAGGTAGAGGTAATTTGAAGATCCTTAACATTATAATTGCATTTAAAAAGCATTAGACCTCCAGAATCTTTCAAGATGTATTCAAGGTAGTTTTTCCACGCGCCTGAGTTGTCACTAAATATTCGTTTAAGCCAGGAAAGACGGAGAGATTTTATCAAACTTTCAATATCCACCATTTTGATGCCTCCTTCATAATTATTTATTGTTGATGCTCTTGTTACTTTATCTTTACCTTTCCATAAAAACTTATGTAACATATATGATTTAAATCCTTGACAATGTGTTCCGGAGTAGGTAACAAAGAGAAGGTGTAAACGATCTTAGGTATAAGAAGTGATTTGATTAGAGTAACCTTTCCGTAGACAGAAAGCCCCCTTGAGGACCAGATGTTGATTAGTTTTTTAATGTCGACGATTTTCTCTGAGAAATTCTTTGAGTGAGACAACTTATTAAGCAACAAAAACATGCTGAAACTAGGTTTTTATGTGTAGACGAAAGCCTTATCTGCCTTGGTTTTTAATATGTAGTTAAAGCTGTCTGGTATGGTGTAAACAAAGGCTCAATAGTGTGACCAAAAGTGAGAGGGGCTTAATTCATATTAAGTTTTTGCTTTATCTTATTTGCTGGGCAAATTAGAACCTTTAAATCTTACATTCCATTCATAATGTTTTAAGGTTGAAGAGAAGGAAAGGCTACATGTCAGTCTAACACCTAGTCAAGCAAGAGCACTTTCAAAGGCGCCGTATGTACATGAAATGGAAGACCCTGACGTGACAACTTCACAGGAGTTACATCTGATGCAGAGAATGGGCTTACCAACTTGCTTCTTGAATTCCCCTCGTGACTTGGATTCTGATGATGAGGTGTGTACTGCTGAAACCCATTTAATCTTTCACTTTTACAGTTTTATAGCCCTAAGACACTTGAATCTGAAGAGTGATTGTGTGACCATTCAAATGAAACCTCTTCCACAGGACATTTGCATGTGCTTTCTTCTCACTGCAAGAAGTGAAAGGAGTACTAACTTTGTGGCGTTTATATGTTTTGGTTCAATTTTATCTTTGGTTTAAATTTTATTTCCCTTTGTTTTGGGGTATGGCGATTTAGTAAAATCCAACTAGTGGTCTATTATCAATGCTGTGCTCTGATTGGTTGAGCTACTACTAGGCTATATGTTATAGCCCACTAGTAGCAAAGAGCACCGGATTTTGGGGGGCAAAAAAGGATTAAAGTCTTTCTTTACGTAGCTTAATTTTTTTTATTCTCGATATTTTTGACTAACTAGTTGGATTTTACTAAACGCTCACTGCTCACCCTCATGGCCTCTGAGGCAATAGCCCATTCGGCCTTTGGCCTCATGGGCTATTGCCTCAGAGCCCATTCGGGCTCAAGGAATAATTGTTAAATATGATAATGAGTTTAAAACAATGGGAAATAAAACTTAAACCGAGGATAAAATTGAACCACAACATATGCATAAAATGGCGCATACAGAAGAAATCAACCAGTAGTATCACTACTTTCATGTCTCAACATTGTGTCAGTAGTCCAGGTAGCCTCCCACGCAGGCGTTTTTAGGGGAGCTCGTATTTCTTCCCTCCCTGGGGAGGGAAGAAATACGAGCTCCCCTAAAAACGCCTGCGTGGGAGGCTATAGTCCAGGGTGCTAAGAAAATCATTTTTACAGCTTGCCATTCGGGCAAGCTGAAACTAACATTTACTAGCTCAAGCATCATTTCAACTAGCCCCACAAACGTTTTGACGAGCAGATTGATTTCTCAGTTCTTCTGTAATTTGAATTCCTCAAAAAGCTTCACTTGCCCGTCGGGCAACTTAATAACAGAATTCACTAGCCCGATAGCAAAATCCACTAGTCCCGGGCTATCGGACACTCCTTTCTTTGCACGCTGAGTAGTCCCAAATCCCTCTTATTTATTCTAATTGTTATTGTGCTCCTTCAGTTCTCCTCACAAGAACCAAGCAAGGAGGTACTAAGAGAAAAGAAGAAGTTAAAGAAAAAGAAGAAGAAAGGGAAAGTAAAGTCAAAATACGCGCAACCAACTAATGCTAGGGACGCAACGCCTGATACACTTGAGAATCAACATGAAAAACAAAACCTGCTTTGTGACAGTGATGGGATTACAACTGTTACAGCATCACATTTGGCCAATGCCTTATCAAGAGGAGGTGACGATAAAACCACCAGCTTTGATGAAACCGAAGATTGCAGAGACGAAAAAATCTCCTTGGCATCTGGCAGCACAAACAACGAAGGTAGCCACAACGAAACCTCTCATGAACAGTCTTCACATAAAACCCTCACCTCCGACTCACAAGCATGTACTTTAAAGAACGAGGGCGCCTATACTTCGAGCGTTTCACATGAAAAGGTCAGCGAACACCAAGTGGCGGGGTATGCCATTTCACACAGAGTACATGAACATGGGGTATATAACACTTGGGATTCCAAAGAGGGCAGTGAATCTAGTCAGGTAGAGGAACACTTCAAATTGCAATCAGAAAGTGGGGAAAAAGTCGGAGTGATCTGTGTGGAAAGCACACAAGAAAACAGTGCTGGTGTTCCTAGTTTATATTCAAGCTGTATCAGTGAGACGGAGCGTGTAGAATGTAGGAGTTTCAATGAGAATTGCACATCCGTCATTGAACAAGGTCAACAAGGAAATGGGCAATGCGGCCAAACAAAAACAATCCCTGACAACACTCCACTACCAGGTGGTTTGTGCTCAGAGACTGCTAAAGACGAAGGTGTCCAAGGCTGGCAAGACTACTGGAAAATATACGGCTTCTCGTTGGTTTGGGAGAACTGGATAAACCTCTACCCAGAGCTGTCAAGCGTTTACAAACAGGTGGGAACAGAGACAGTCTGTAACGACGACGGGAATGAGAGTATTCTGAAGGCTTCAGCCATTGAAAATGACGATAGCCAATCAGAAGAAATCACCAGTGCAAGATCGAACTTAAGCAGCCTTTCAGAGGAGTCAGATTTCTCCTTTAAAAACGATAAATCTACTGTCGTCAATGTTGGTGACCTTGAGGCCAAAGGAGTAAACGGTACGGAAGCAAAAGAGAGTATACCACCATCTGAAGAATGCATGTTGGAAAAACTTCATGACACAAGTCATGGTAACCAGACCAGACAAGGACTGCCAGCTATAGTTTCGTTTAATAATTGCCTTTCAGTGGACCAGCTAAAATCTGAATCTTCACAGTCCAGGGACGCCCAAGAAGAGAATCTCCAGGATATATGTGTGTGCGTTTCTCAAGAACATGCTGCAGTGAAACACGAATCATCGTCAGGTTCTCTGTCTGATCTGACAGTAGATCAAGTGAGAGCTCTGTGGGAACAAACGTACTGGGAAGTGTACTGGTATTACTATGAGGAGTATAAGTACTGGCGCAGCCAGGGCTATAGCTTTGATGGGCATTCTGATACTACAGATGAAGCGCAAGGTTTAAACACGGCCTGTCTTGCACAAAAAGGTTTTGTTTCTTGTGGATCAGGAGAAAAGCAGTCAAAAAAGAAGAAGACAAGAACGAGCAACAAAACTAAAACGTTTACATTAAAATTAAGTGGCATGCAGCAAGCACATCAAACTGCCAACGAAAAGGGTATTGCCGGCGAGGGAGATGAACCCCCTCCAGAGGAGAGATACCACAGTTTAAAACGAGCCCATGAGTTAGATGTAGAGGAACAGAACACTCTCTCCCTTGAAAAGGCGTACGAGTTAATGGGATTTAAAGTATCACGCGGATTATCACATAACGACCTGCCCAGAGTCTGTGCAGGGAAAGCCTCGTTCCAGTCAAACCTGGAGTCCAAAAACAAGTTTCTCAATATGCACCAGACACTCGAAGTTCCCAGATCCAAGGGAGTGCATCTTAGATTTGAAGATAGCGACGAAGAACAGCCAAATGAAAGATGCTCTTCGTTTGATGGAGAAAATTTGGTAAGCATTTCTGATCAGGACGGTGCCTTCGTCGAGGAGAAAAAAGAGACCTCCATGCTTGATAACGTGAAAACGTTTGTAAGAGAGATAGGAAACAACTCGCATTCTGAAAGTTCGAGAGATAAAAAATCAAAATGTGATCAGACATTCTCGGTAGCTGAAGGAAATGAGGTACCGAAGCATCTTAAGACGGCGTTCCAGGCACAAGATGATCTTTTATCGTTACAATCTCAACAGGAAACTGACAATATACCAGAAGTGATTACAAATTTAGAGCAAGACCCTGACATTGCTAAATACTGGGCGCAGAGGTACCGCTTGTTCTCGCGATTTGATGAAGGTATCAAGATGGACAAAGAAGGTTGGTTCTCTGTGACCCCTGAGCGTATAGCAGAGCACATTGCAGAACGATGCCGTTGTGACCTGCTAATTGACGCTTTCTGTGGTGTTGGTGGGAATGCGATTCAGTTTGCCTTCACTTGCGAGCGTGTCATTGCAATTGACATCGATCCCTTAAAAATTGCTCTTGCGCGACACAACGCAACTGTCTACGGAGTTGCAGACAGAATTGAGTTCATTGTTGGTGACTACATGAAGTTGATACCGCATCTGAAGGCCGATGTTGTATTTCTGAGTCCACCGTGGGGCGGACCAAATTACGCAAACGCAGAAGTCTTTGATGTCAAAACTATGATAACGTTAGATGGCGTTCGCGTTTTTGGAGAGACCAAGACTATCACCAACAATATTGCTTATTTCATGCCTCGCAATGTAGATGTTGAGCAATTGTCATCTCTCGCTGGTCCGGGTGGTAAAATGGAGATTGAACAGAATTTCGTCAATAAGAAGCTCAAGACGATTACAGCATATTATGGAGAACTGGTTGAAAATACCTGGTGAGAATCCCGGAGGACTAAATTGGACTATTCAAATTCCATTAGCCCTTCATTAATCACTTGGTTTTAGTGCAGTTGCTGTTTGCGCTCTCTTGACAAAAGACTTTAAGATCCAACGACGTGACGGTACCGACAGCATCTAAAAAACTATGGGTTTAATAAGCAAAACAGCAACGTCGCACGTGCATCATACTTTTTTTTGCACGACTACGACGTGAAACTGCCTAATTTCGCGTTTTATGGTTTCTTAACTTGGATGTGGTCCCTTGGAATTCAACTCCAGGAGGGTTCGCCTACATTTGACAAAGTAAGTGGGTAGGAATAACGGCGATAAAGACTGAAAGAAAGCTAATCTATTTTTTAAGCGACGTTCTCGTGGCCGTCACGTCTTTGAATCTTAGTCTATGTTGACACTGTACCGGATAACGTAAAATTCCGAAAATAAGCCCCGGGGCTTGTATTTTTCAAAGGCCCTTTTAGAGGGGCTTATTTTTGGAGATGCTTATCTACGGAGGGATATTTGCGTTTCAAAATCGATTGGGCTAGCCTTATATTTGGAAGTAAATGTACCGTTTTAGCTTTGTTTTACTTTGTATTTGAGGGCAATTTTCCAAGTACAAGCCCCCGGGGGGCTTATATTTGGAGGGGCGATTTAACGGAAGTTTTTTTGCGTTACCGGTTTGGGAGGCTTATATTTGGAGGGGCTTATACATGGAGGGGCTTACTTTCGGAATTTTACGGTAGCTTTTCGTAGCGCCACGAAAAGCTATCGGGTATTGTATGAACAGCAACGGCCCGGGGAGGGGCGGCACAAGTCGTTCACACACATCGAAACATCGCGAAACCGCGGTTAGCCGAGAGGGTTTGGTGCACTTAATTCCAGCCTCACTTCCGTCTCACTGGGTTCCAGTTCTCGCTTCTACTTATTAGGGAGCTTTAGCATCGACGACGGCGACGGCAGCGAAAACGTCACTTTTAAAATGAATTCGCGTTTTTTCAAACTTGTCGGGCTTATTCCAATTCGCTGAAAATGTCAAATGTAGGCGAATTTCCCTGGAGTTGATCCAAGTTTTGAAAGAGAAAGAGAAATTCGTTGTCGACTGTTTACGTCTTCTATAAAACGTGAAATTAGGGATTTTCACGCCGTTTTCGTGCAGTGACGACAAAGAAATGCCGTCGCCGTCGCCGTCGTCGTTGCTAAAGCTCCCTATTTACTTCCGCGACGGGCCAAATAGGTGTTCACACGGCACCAAAGAATGGCACAAAACAAATCTGTTACGTGACGCTTCACTTTCGAGATCGGTTAGGCGTGGCGCGGCGCAGCTTCACTCCGTTACAGAAATCGCGCGCGCCACAACCGTTCTTGTATGTGAACAGAAGCCCTATCCCGTATGGTTTTCGTGGCAGCGCAAAAGCTATCCAATAGGGAGCTTAAGCAACAACGTTTTTGAGCGACGCACGTCAACCGGAAGTGGCCTTTTTTTCATTTTTTGACGGTGGTTTCGCGCAAATTTTCAGTCAAATCGCCTCTATAACAGTAAAGAAGCTAAGGAATACAAATTTTATATCATCAAGGCATGTTAAGAGGGAAAATACCTCACTTCCGGTTGACGTGCGTCGCTCAAAAACGTCGCTGCTTAAGCTCCCTATTATAGTTTCAACCTAGCCTTAAAGTCCCTAGTTTCCAAAATAAATGTGGACGATTTTTTAAAAATCGTTTATAGAAATCTTGTGACAAGTCAACGCCAGCGTCAAAGGTTCAATTTGATGGAACGTACACAAGCTGAAGGAGCTGAACGCGTGTATGAAACCTCCATCGCTGCTCTTCTACACGTACTTTAAAAGCCTTGGCGAATAAAGTCTCAAAAACGTTGACAGGAAAAACAAAAACTCGGGTAGTGAAGATTGGTAAGGAGCAGACAACTGTAATATACATTGATGATCCAGTTAAGTGTTAACAGAGGATCATTCCGTTCGATTATCACGTTTACTTATGTTCTGTTGTACTATAAAAAAGCTTAGGTCTTTTAAATAAACGTAAATTAACTTACTTAGATGACAAACGGAGTAGCATGCTTCATTTAATCCAGAAAACTCGCAGTTGGAAAATTATAAGAGCCATCTTGGTTCATTTTGAAGAAAGCCAATAACGTCCGAGTGGAATGATTGCTGTAAGCTTTGTGTTAATCCCAAATGCGAACGATTCAAAATAATAACTTTCTTTGGGGATTGAACAAATCAAAGAAGAATAAGGGAGACAGAGCCAACGTGTTAATGCGGCAGTACGTTCCTACCAGATTTCGGAACAATTGAAGTTTTTGGGTAACTGACGCTTTCCCGTCCCCTAACTCACAATTTTGCCCTAAGTGAAAAACAATTGTTTATGTTGACAAAAGGGAGGGGTAGGTGGTTAGAAACGTTTACATGAAAGGTGGGGTGATCCACCACATGTTACCTCACCCATCTGGGGTCTCCATGTAAACAGGCCCTAAGAAAAGATTCAAAAGACACTGAACAATACCCTCACCATAAAACAAAAGCGAACCAACAATAGTTTCCGGAAGACTAAGAGACACTCCTCCATTGGTTTATGATTGATCTAAAGATGTGTTTTATTGAACATTCAGAACAAGAACAACATAAGCCGGGTTATCAAATCCCTACTCATGAAAATACATTATGAAAGTAATGTGATTGCTTTTTGTAAGGCTTTTATTGTCTTCTTCTTATGCAATTGTCCATTTCCTATTTGCCCCAAGCCTCTGTTTCAAAGCGAGGCTTAGCGCAAAGCCAGTCAAATGAAAATTATTTTTTATTCTCATGCAAATAAAACTCCATCCTCGGAGACCCAGGGGCAGTCAGTCGGGTTGGGAGAAAGGGCGCGACGAAAGTTTTCAAGTACGGGCGAAAGAGCCCCCGGGTACCGACTCTCACCGAGCTGTTTCCAAAACTTCAAGCTGATGCCGGCTCCTGATAGGGCACAAAAAATGCTTTGTATTATTTGTGCCCAATCGGCGAACAGTTTCTTCTGAGTTCCTTTCGTGAGTTCGTACACGACTGCTATTGTTTCAATCACGCCTTGTCTGGCTCATGCACCAAAGAAATGCAGGCAGTCAGGAAACTTTCAGTTTGATATAAAATCCCCATCTGATCTCAAAATACTGTCTGCCCGAAAACTAAAGACGCTTTTCCAAAACTACAAGTTTGGACTTACAACAGGTATTCACGCTTGCATCGGTCACGTCTTGTGTAAATATTAGGGAATTTTTAAAAAATACCACGACGGCCGACAATCACGAAAAGGTCGCATGGAAAACAGAATTCACATTTTTTCAGTTTCTATCGTGATTATTCCAAAACGCTTTCTTTGTCAAATGCAAGCGAACTCTTCTGGAGCTGAATTTCTATCAACATATCCGCCAAGTCGATGAAGTTAATGAATTTTGTCATTGCGTGTTTACGTCCTTCACAAAACATGAAATTAGGCATTTTCACGGGTAGTCGTCCAGTTGACGGAAAAGAAATGTACAAAAAAGTGTGATGCACGTGCAAAGTTGTTGTTTTGCTTATTTGACTTTCTCGTCGCCGCCGCATCTTTATCTTCTTATTATTTACGATACATTGTGATGAGTCAAAAACAGAATATTCTCCGGGCAAATTGACTGGCTCCTGCTCATAGCATCCCAAACGTTTTTTTGACTCATCGGTAGTTCCTTCGTTTCTGGTTAGGAAAGAAGAAAAAAAAAGTCTCCCTGGCTCGCACCAGCTTGGTGAACGAACCGGGCAAGTGTAGCAAGACAATAGCAGTCGTGTACGAACTCACGAAAAGAACTCAGAAGAAACTGTTCGCCGATTGGGCGCAATAATACAAAGCATTTTTTGTGCCCAATCAGGAGCCGGCATCCGCTTGAATTTTTGGAAATAGCTCGGTGAGAGTCGGTACCCAGGGGCTCTTTCGCCCTTACTTGAAAACTTTCGTCGCGCCCTTTCTCTCGACCCGACTGACTGCCCCTGGGTCTCCGAGGATGATAAAACTCATTATCACAAGAAAGGTTTTGCACTTAGCCTCGTATTGAAAGTGAGGGTTGTTGGAAATCGAAATGGCCTATTTTATGCCCTTTAGCTCAAAATTTTGTTGACAATTGTTCCCGTTATGTTAAATCAAATACAGCTATTAATAAACATAACTAATTTCAGAGTTGGTTAAGTAGTAGATTTATTGAAACAGTTTTAGGTAAAATGATGATACTGTTCTTTCAAAGGCTAATAGGCCATTCGGGTTCTGCTTCACTTAAACCTTACTCACATTATTTTTTGTGCATTATTTGCTCAAGCAAACTTCTCCAAAATTTGCATACTCAAAACATCTGTATGCAAACGCAGTTGCGCTAATGTTCAGCGTTAGCTAGCGTGTTGTTTAGTACCTGAGTCTTTTAAGCTCTGTAGTTTTTCTAAAATCGAAGAGAGAAGTATGGGAACAATGGAAGAATCGGTCTCTTCAATCCGGCAGATGAAGCTGCAGGTTCTAGCACTACACCAGGCTCTGTGATAGTACCACCGTACGACTCCAGTAAAATTACGTTGTTTTGTATTGGGTAAGGTCAAGAGCCTTGAGCCTTGGTAAAGTTATTAATTAGGACGCTAAAATTTGTAAAATGCCAAATAAAAGTCAATGAAACTTATTCTGCAGGAATTTCACTGTTTTAGTATCACAGAGCATGGTTGACCCGTGCCCACACGTAATCTGATTTCATTGTCAAGGCCTGAATAATTATTCCGGCGAAGCTCAGGCCCCGTCCACACCAATCCAGACACTTTTAAAAACTGCCGATTTTTTTTTATATATACGAATCGGCCTTCCGTCCACACGAAATCAGTAAAACCCGCTCACAGAAAACTTAATGCATTGGCGGATCCCGTCCCCCCCCCCCCCCCCCCGTTATTTTTAGACCAAACTGAGGCCCGAAGGGCCGAAAAAAATTTTTTGGAGACTTGGAGACCATTTCACTTGATCAACAAATAGTCTATCAGAATGGCATGAACAAAACATGGTAATTGTCCGCAATCTTGAAAAACGTGCAGCGTGATACCGCTGACCTCGTGATAAGGCATCACAAAAATCAACCCATGGGGGGGGGGGCCTTAGGCCCTAATTATTGTATTTTAGAATAAATTGAATAAATGTCTATCGAAAGCTTACCAATGTGGCTCAAAACGTGAAGAAAGTGGCTTCAAAGAACCTCAAAAAGCCCAAAGTTGCCGAAAATTCTAAAAAGTTGCCGAAAATCTCAAAAGTTGCCGAAAAGTTGCCGAGCAACTTTGGCTAAGCCTAGTTCGGAGAAGCAAAAATTGCCTAGTATTTTCTATAGCTTGAGGAAGGCTAAAAATTTCTAGGTGACCGTTCCATTCATGTACAATTTTCGTAATATATCTAATAAATTCCTTACGATTTTCTAAGGTTTAATTTTTCGCATTTCAGTACCCAAGCCTATTTTTCGTAGAAAAGGGAAACCTAAAATTTTCGGATTCAAAAATGCGATGGAGAGAGGAATCAGAAAAATTCTCACATTCGTAAAACTTAAAATTGCACCTAAAAGTTTCGGGAAAATAATACTGAAGCCCTTGTAATTTCGAAAAGACTCAAACTGCCCTAGGACGACCGAACAGGTACAAATTTTATAGCGCCGCCTGCATTTCCAGAGATCTGAAAGTACCCTGGATAGCCTAAAAAGTGTTTTCAATGCATTTAGAAGGAAACCTCGTTGGGTGCCCCTGAGATTAGAGTCTGATATCTCCCGGATAATCGCCAAAGTTGCAATTTCTTGTAGACTCAACTTTCCGACAAATTTTTTGCGTTGTTTGAGCTACTCTCAACATGGAACGTTTCCTCATAAATTCTGGTATGCCACTGTATAATGTGGCTAAATATGAACTGTTTATGTGCAATTTACGTCGATTGGAAACAACGAGCATTTTTGGCACAAATGACGTCATTTGTCATGTGATATGACGTAATCTATCATTCCTTCCCTATCAATTGTCAATATTTGATGACGTGGGGGGTTGACAGCCCTGCTCAAGGTCTGGATCCGGCACTGTAATGTTTTTGAAAGCGCTCTTCAGAGTGGTTTCAAAAAAAAGGGAGAAGAGACCCAGTGTACACGAATCCTGGCAAAGAAACTATGCCGTTACAAAAATGCCCCTATTCGTTTGGACAGGACTTCAGCTTTTGGATTAGTGCAAGAGAGGATAAAGGGGACAGAAAAGGCATCCGCCATACACACCCTATTCCACAGGTAATTCGTCTCGAGTTATTTTTAGAATCGGGATAAAGTTACCTCGCGCGCTGCGTGGATGTTTCGTGGAGGTTTCGCATGACTAAACGCCATGCAAAACATGTCGGGCGAAAGGCAGTGAAAGCGTAAAGAACACATTTGCGCTATGTGATTGGCTGTTGTCTAATCCCCCTTGGGATCTGTGGTCTTAAAAATAACTCGAGACGAATTACCTATGGAATAGGGTGTGTATGGAGGATGCCTTCTCTGTCCCCTTCATCCTCTCTTGATTAGTGTCTATTTTGTTTCTAGTCTATTAATCTGTGGATGTAGAAAGTGAAGTCAGGTGCATGATGTGGTAAAGCGAGTTTTTTCTGCTCTTAAAGAATACGAAGTGTTCTCCGTGATGAAGATTAAAAGATTTTTCGTCATTCATCAACTTATTTCATAGTTGATTGTTATTCCTTAATAGATGCAAAGATGCCGGGTAACAATTCAAGCGCAATGGCTTCATCAATTTCGAGTTGTTCCTTGGAGCGTTGGTTTGACATTGCCTCTGAGAATCTCTTCCAACTCTCCACGATTATCCAGGAATCCCCGGATACGGGAAGTGTTCTCTTGGTCTCCCGTACGGGTCAAAAAATCTCCCGGGCAAAATTGAATTTTGCGCTTTTCTATGGCATGGTTTGAGATTTAGTCCGTCTCCTCCAAGAATCCAAAAGCTTTTTCTCATCTTAGCACGGGTTCTTTGACATTTACGGCATGTGTTTTATTAGTGAGAAGACTTCTTCGACAAAAAGCGACTTTTGACCGTCTGTTTCCTTATAAACCTTTTTTTTATATCAAGGCATGTGTTCAAAACAAGGCCCAACTCTGCGCGAGCTCTGCTTGCATTTCCGGTTACGTACTTTCCGATAAGGAACAGATTCCGGTTACGTACTTTCCGATAAGGAACAGAATTAAAATTTAAACAAACAACTGTGTTGGATAAATCTGGCCACGGTTGTGGCAGCTGTTAAATGAAATCAAAGCTAACAGAATCACAACACATCGATATATGTAAACCGATTAACCTACTGAATAAAAAATGGGGCGACAAAAATCCGCCACAAACTACACAACTAAATAAGAAAGTGAAAAAAGAAGAAATAGGAAATACCGTTAACAATAATAACCCGCAGGCAGGTGAAATGGGAGGAGGAGGGAAAGATTTTGCTCGAGATCTGACCGAGTTGATGACGAGGGAAAGAAGGAAGAATTACTGGTAAAATACCTCAATATACTTACTTAACCCTGACACAGCCCTATAACCTCATTGGCTAGATTTGCAGTACCTGGTACAGCCTGACCTAGCGAGTTATCATGTGAGTATCATCATGCCTTGACATAAATTACATTATGTCTGCCATACACACGCTGTAATATAATTATATATGGAAAAGGTTTCCACTTCTGATCATCATTTACTAGTCTTTTAAAATTTTCACGTCAATTTGAACATTTTTTCCTTCATTTTTTCAAAACTAACCAATATACTGAGCTGAGACACCACTACTTTGATCAAACTACATAGAATCTTGCTTACCCATATTGGACCATATTGTTTGGAGTAGGTGTGCAAAACTTAAATATGAATCAGTTTACTAAACGCTACATGAAGACCAAAGATAAATTGCTTCACAACATAAACGCTTCTCGTTTATTTATTACACTGAAGAAAACAATACCACACAACAATTTTTTGCAATATTCAATGACTGATAATCCAAAACACGCACATTCGCCAAAGCTCTTCATAGCGGCGGGGCAGCAGGTTAGTGTCTCCTAAACCTCTAAGATGTAATGGCATAGGCCAGTTTCGAATATCAAAATTCACACTTAACTCCGAAGCTAAGGGGAATTGACACAAAAGAAATGAATAATTTCTCTAAATCTCATTGGCTAATGTTTCAGTAATGTAAGAGCTGCTCGTAAGGTGTTCCCTCATTGGTAGCAGAAAACAACAACACATCGTTTATCAATATTTCCTGTTGTTTCACGGTTAGGGTATCGAACCAATTGACTTTTAGGGTTAGGAGAGCTGGTACATCAGTCTCAGGCAAGTATGAATTTTAATAATTCAAACCTGGCCTCTTTGCATGCGCAGTGATTTATGATAAATCAACCTCGTTCTTAGCGTGCTTGTTAAGTCTCGCTGAAGTATAAGAGCATGATAACGAGGTTACTGATAACTAATTTGTGAGTAGTAAACACATAGCACAAATGATAATGCCATTTGAAATTTAATCAGCGGTATAGTTAGAGTGATTTAACTGAACCGGTGAAATAGATAGTAGAATGCTACGCATTATTATGCATTTAATTCTATTGTGCTCTTGTTTGTATTTGTAGTTATTTTGCACTAGTTGTTATTAACTGTTTCACGGAGCCAAGTAAAATCGCTCTAAAAGCCTGCTCACGAATATGCGTGGTTATTGCAGTTGGTGCGATATTCAAACATTATTATTGGGGCTTTTTATGCCTTGCTAGGAACTATAATGATATCATACATTTTGGTTAATTTCATTCCAAACTTGAATGATTAGAAACCTAATTACCGTGTATCCTCGGTCAGAAGGGCTAAATTCGTTACTTATTTGCCAGTGAATTGGCTTCACATCTACATCTTATTACGTCGGTAAAGTCGATAAGACATCACACCAATTGCAACTTGCTTGTTATATAAACAGGCAAAAATTAAAAAAAAAAACATAAATATGTTTATTTGAGGAAGGACGAAATATTTTGCAATCAGCCATATGAAACACACTTCCAAACCAAGCCTCAAACAGTCATGACCACATGCTTAAACAATCTCAGTTACTTCAGGGGCACCCAACGAGAATATAGTTCAAAACCACTTAAACATAGCATTGTTAAACGTATTTTAGTATTTAAACGGTAGAATAGGCATATTCTTATCCCCTAAAAATTTTTCATCTGTTCGGATTTTCTAGCTGAAAGTCTAGTGATCCGAAAAATATAAGGATCAAAACTTACCTTTCCGAAAATTTCAGGCACAAAAAAGGCTCCCGAAAATTCTAGGCGACCTTTTAAGTGTAAAAATCCGTTAAAAATGGGCAATTATACCATTTTTTAGATGTTCGAAAATCCTAGGAGAGGCAGGCAAGCAAGAAATTTTAGAACAAATGTTTCGAAAATTCTAGATCTCAAATCGTCTTCCGAACAGATATTTTCCGAACATTATCGTTGGGTGCCCCTGTTACTTTTGAATAAAATACTGAAAACAATATATAAAACTGAATATATAACAAAATAAACACACCAATAGTCTTCACAACTTTCCTGGTTTCTCATTGTACATTAATGCGAACGTTGCAAGCCTTATGCTTCTCACACAAATAAATAAACGTCAACTCATTTAACATGTCCATGGAGTAAAATTTTGAGAAATCAGGGGAGGCTGTACGTGAAAAGTGAAACCTGAACTTCTACAAATCATACGCTCTAAGATCAAACGCAGCAAACTACAAAAGCAATACACTGAGGAGTTACATGTTTCAAAACAATGAGGGAGGGAACAAATTATTTTTTAAAAAATTATTTTTTAATTATATGCCTAATTCTGCCTTGTTCAGTAATGCTTAAGAAGGGAAAAACAGTGGTTTACTCTCGCATCCCCCACATAAAACAGTCATTGTCCCAGAGTATTCAGTTTCAGAAGGATTTGTAAGTAATGCATTTCTCCTTTTAAAATCATATTGGTTGAAAAGTGACAATCAAAAGCAGCCAAAATAACAAAGGTTGGACATATATAGTTAAGCAAATACTCTGTGCAACGAGTAATGTCACCCCTTCCACAAAAGGATGAAACTACGGACAAAGACAATTGCCGACCTGTCAGTTTCCTCCCCAGTGCCAGAGTATTCAGAAAAAAATTCCCTCGTGTAACCTCGCAGTTTTCTACAGTATAGTGCATGCCATTTTCGATATGTGTGAAAACTGAACTTTCTTTCAAAGTTATAAAAACAAAAACATTAGCAAAGAACATTGTCACTCAGTAGTCTGCCTCCTACGCAAAGTCCCCACTACGAGGCCCATTCGGGGAGTAAAAAAGAAAAAAAACAACTACACGACTGCTAAGTGACACCAACTACTCTATATACGTTAAATGTCTCATCAGAAAGAAACCTATACTCGCAGGGAAGCAAAGTCCTTTTTGTGTTACATACAAGCATAGTTTCTTTGACATCAAACGCTTTGTGCGACCCTGAAAATAAAAACATATTTAATGCATCAACACACTTTGAGAAATAACTGCTTCAGTAGTAGTAGTACAATGTATTTACGGTGAGAGGGTTAACATTAGGTAACATTTGCTGAATGACAGTCGTTTTCGCTAAACAACAAGTTTCATAGATTTAGCGAAACAAAACATGAACATTGTTTCCAATCGAAACCGTGATCCAGGCCTTCTTAATAACATTTGAAAATTAAAAAATCTCGTTTGCCTCTGTTAACATTATCATCATTATCATCTTCATAATTATCGTCATCGTCATCATCATCGTCATCGTCGTCGTCGTGGTCATCGTCATCATCATCGTCGTCTTCATGGACATTTTTATCATTATATTATTACTATTATTATCATTATTATTATTTTCTCCATAAGCTATTCAAAACCATTTTTTCAATTCAAGGATAAATCGAAAGTCCTTAATCTGAAAGAAGTTTTCTAGTTTTCAATTCCCATTTCAGATCTATTTATGACTGAACTGTTGACGACTGGTAATGCTGTGAGTAATTGCGATAGCAATGCTTTTGAAAAGGTTTGGAATCTTTGCTGGAAGAAGTTCAGAATCGGATTTTGGTAAGGAAACGTAAGAACAGGTTTTTATATGGTCTAAAATTTGGAAACGTTCGCCGAAATCCATCCAACGTTTCTCGTAACATTCGATACAATTGGTGGCTTTGTCGGCAAATTTCCTTAATTTTGCCATTTTCGAATTCTATTCCGAAGACCTTAAAAATACAAAGCAAAAAAAATTACTTACGTTTTCAACGATTTTTATCAAATTGAATTGTAACGTCATCGCCAATCAGCACAAATGGAGCCCAGTACTTTGGGGCAGAAAAGGTTCCCGAGTCGCGGAGACATTTCATGGCCTTCTGAAGAGCATGACTAGCACTTTCGCCAGCTCTCAGGTGTTGGTAGAAACTTTTCATAAACTCCATTGTAGCTTCGTCATCGATTGCCCAGAGTGACACTAGCACAGAACGAGCACCAGCAAACAAGAAAGCCCGCGCCATACCGACGACGCCTTCGGAGTTAACTTCTCCTTTACCACTATGGCAACAACTAAGCACAACCAGCCTCGCTCTCAACTCAGCAGCTTGAATATCAGACATCTTTAAAATATAATCCTCTTCCATAGGGGTAGGATTCTTTGATTGCCACCCGGGGTTTGGAGCCAAGGCAATTTCACCAGTTTCCTTTTTTCCGTGGGCTGCAATGTGAACTAAAGCGACTGACTCTATTCTTTTAAGCACCTCCTGTTTTGTTGCAGCTTCTCCTGTAAGTGGTTGGCCGTTTAGGATTGCACCAATCATCTCCACTTCCTTTTTTGCGTAATTAAGTTGCTTGTGAATGGGCTTACCCCGTTTATTTGTAACTTTCTCCAGACTTGGATCTCCAACAAGCAGGACTCCATCTTTAGTGTGGTGATCAGCTGAAGAAGCAGTTATCAGTTTCAAAATTGCAAGCGAGGGAACTGTGCGAATCCTTAAAGATTCACTTAGGGCTGCCCATGGAGCTAAAGACAAAGCACCATCAGGGACTACTATAAGTTCATCACAATTAAGCAAGTCTTCAATGGGACCAATAACAACATCATACAGTGGATGTAACCAGTCGGTATTCCTGTATGACTGCTCCAATATTCGATCATCGTCTCGAGTACTTAGAGCTGCATTGTCCTTTTCGTTATCCAATGACCGATTCTCGCATCTTACATTGACCCCAGCCCCAATTTTTTTCAAAGCAGCTTCCAAAAGAGCAGCGAATGAATTTTCGTGTACACTTGCACTTGTTAACTTTCCCTGCCTGAATACAGCGTTGCTTTCCTTTCTCAATACCCATATATTAATTGTTTCATTTTGTACTGCAAGAAAAGCTGTCAAAGTAGGTATTTTTCTTGAAGTGTTTGCAACCTCTTCTTCAGATTTATTCCACGCGTGTGGAAATGATGGGAAGCCATATTTTATTTTCAAGGCGTCTTGCAAGGCTTGTGCCCTTCCTTGCTCAGCAGCATATAAAGCCTCGTCCGTCTTTTGAAGCATTATAAGAACTTGACATAAATAGGTGTAGGCACGTTTCCAAATCTCAAGAAAACTTATTTTCCAGCCATCTTTGGAAATGAGACTGGCTCTAATAGTGTCAAGAGTTTCTACGCCCGATCTAAAATGAGCTAAGGCTTCATCCAAAGAATTTAAAACGAAAAAAGACATGCCTAGATTGCAAAAGGCACGTCCTTCTCCGGCCCTGTCGCCGACGTCCTTGGCAACGCTAAGGTGTTTCTTCTGGTACTCTATTGCTCGTTGGAAGTCGCCGAGAGAGTGATAAGCATTGCCGAGATTGCCATAGGCACCTCCTTCTCCGGCCCTGTCGCCGACGTCCTTGGCAATGCTAAGGCGTTTCTCGTGGTACTCTATTGCTCGTTGGAAGTCGCCGAGAGAGTGATAAGCATTGCCGAGATTGCCATAGGCACCTCCTTCTCCGGCCCTGTCGCCGACGTCCTTGGCAATGCTAAGGCGTTTCTCGTGGTACTCTATTGCTCGTTGGAAGTCGCCGAGAGAGTGATAAGCATTGCCGAGATTGCCATAGGCACCTCCTTCTCCGGGCCTGTCGCCGACGTCCTTGGCAATGCTAAGGCGTTTCTCGTGATACTCTATTGCTCGTTGGAAGTCGCCGAGAGAGTGATAAGCATTGCCGAGATTGCCATAGGCACGTCCTTCTCCGGCCCTGTCGCCGACGTCCTTGGCAATGCTAAGGTCTTTCTCGTGATACTCTATTGCTCGTTGGAAGTCGCCGAGAGAGCGATAAGCATTGCCGAGATTGCCATAGGCACTTCCTTCTCCGGCCCTGTCGCCGACGTCCTTGGCAATGCTAAGGTGTTTCTCGTCGTACTCTATTGCTCGTTGGAAGTCGCCGAGAGAGTGATAAGCATTGCCGAGATTGCCATAGGCACGTCCTTCTCCGGCCCTGTCGCCGACGTCCTTGGCAATGCTAAGGTCTTTCTCGTGGTACTCTGTTGGTCGTTGGAAGTCGCCGAGAGAGTGATAAGCATTGCCGAGATTGCCATAGGCACCTTCTTCTCCGGCCCTGTCGCCGACGTCCTTGGCAATGCTAAGGTGTTTCCCGTGGTACTCTATTGCTCGTTGGAAGTCGCCGAGAGAGTAATAAGCATTGCCGAGATTGCCATAGGCACCTCCTTCTCCGGCCCTGTCGCCGACGTCCTTGGCAATGCTAAGGTCTTTCTCGTGGTACTCTATTGCTCGTTGGAAGTCGCCGAGAGAGTGATAAGCATTGCCGAGATTGCCATAGGCACCTCCTTCTCCGGCCCTGTCGCCGACGTCCTTGGCAATGCTAAGGTGTTTCTCGTGGTACTCTATTGCTCGTTGGAAGTCGCCGAGAGAGTAATAAGCAATGCCGAGATTGCAACAGGCACGTCCTTCTTCAAACTTGTTGTTATTTTGCTTGGCTTCTAAAAGACGCTCCGTAAGAGTTTCAATTCGTTTTATTATCCTCTGTGTCATTCTTAAATCTTAATACTGCAAGTGTGATTGCTTCCTGAGGGTAATAGGCCTAGTGAAAAAGAAATTGTTATGAAAGCAATCATAGAACACGTAAGAAAATAAGAAAAGGAAAAGGTTTTAATTTCATGGACTAATTAACAATTACATAGACCCCAACAACTGTAACACTTCCCCCCCCCTTTTCTCATGCTCCGTGGACAACGTTCAAAGGTCTTCCCAAATATTCCTGTCGGACCTAACCGAAATGGTCTTTTTCATTTGATTTGTAACCGAATTTCCTGAAGTTTGGACGGTATAGAAAGCTCCCATCATTTTTCTCACACGAGTATAAACATCCTTCAAAATTCTGCCTGGACGTATAGCTTTTATTTCATTTTTCTGTTTTACCTGTGAAAAACATTGTTCGCTATTATGATTGCCTAGAACTTATCTGCATATGAAAATTTACTAAATTGCCTTTTAGTGGGTGTATCTCAGTACGTGTATGTTCCTTTTTTGAAAACGTCACCTCCCAACAGTTTTTATTCGGCCAATAACTACCTTCAAAACAGCCATTATAAAGACTAAGAGTGAAAGGAATGCTTTTTTTTCTCTTTTCCTGGTGGTTTCTTGGTGTTACGGCCGGATCATCAAATGAGAGGGGACGAAAATTGGATTTAGTGCACTTTTGACATGCGTCAAAAGTTAAGTCGAATATGGTATTGGCTTTGACCTCACCTTTGACGCGCGTGAAAGATGTCGCCAAATGTATAACCTCTTTGCTTACTCCCTTGACCTTGGTAAAGGTGAAGCCAAATTGGTAACAACTTTGACTTCTCCTTTGACGCGTGTCAAAGATGAAGTCAAATGCGTCAATGCTTTGATATTCCTTTAACCCTTATCATAGTTAATTGAGTGGAATGGTTATGAAACCCGTCAGACGCCTTTGTTATATGTTTTTGTGGACCTGAAAGTGCACAACGTTCAAAAGAATTGCTATCATTTTGATTGTATTGACCAATAAAAACGTTGCATTAATTTATTCCGTAACAATTTGCCAACAGAAAACAAAGGATTGTGCACTTTCACAGTGCTTTGAACATAAACTGCAGCACTGTTGTTTTTATCATTGATGTTTGCCGCTTTTCATAACCAGTCTCCTCTAATAACTATGCCCTTTTCAAAGGCGTTGTCAAATTTGCTGGTAACTTTGACTTAACCTTTGACGCACATCAAAGATGAAGTCAAAAGTGTAGTGGCTGTGACCACACCTTTCATACTAGTCAAAAATGAAGTCAAATACGAACGCTACACTTTTGAATGATGTCAAAGGTGAGAGCAAATGTGCAATGAATTACTTCTACAAACACTTATTCGAAACTGATATTAAGAAAGGAAATTAATAAGCTGTATTTGAATACTGTTTTAAAGATATTTATACGACAATACCGAACACGGGCTGGTAATCATGGTAATTGCTGTTTTATAATTATTTTTGTAAATGTTCTGGAATATGTACTTTTTCGAAGTGAAATTTTTTTTTGTCTTATGTTGAGTGGATCATTTTCCCCTAGATCGATCAATATACGATGTAATGATAGCGACGCAAACAATGACTCAACAATTGGACGATGGAAGATTGAACCCAAGCAAAACACCCTGTTTTTGGCGCGAAATTGTCGCGGCTGCAAACTCTCTCTCCGCCCGCGCAAACTAACAAACAACGCAGATCTGAAGAAAAAAAAAAAAGCTGCTTTTTTGTACGAAACAGTCCACCTTTTGTTAACAAATATTTTCACCCTCAACTTTGATAGAGTTTAGACCAAAAACTTGTTCAAATGGTATTAGTTTATTATTAAACCTTTGACTTAAATTTCAGACGCATTTGACGACAACTTTGTCACACATTTGACCTGAGGCTCAGACACATTTGACGACACTTTTCACGAGCCTTTGACTTTAATCACAGACATAACTTTGCCGCGCTTTTGTCACACCTTTGGCGTGAATCTCAGACATATTTGACGACCCCTTTGATAGGGGTACAAATGCTAATGAAATATACCTTCGTCAAAGGTAGGGGTTAAAGGCGTGACAAAAACGGCCTTTATCGCCTGAAGACTCGCCTTTGACCGCGGGCAAAGGTAAACATTTGTCGCGCGTCAAAGATGTGCAAAGGTGGCCTTTATCGCGCGTTTGACTTCACCTTTGACGTTCGGTAAATCCGTTTTTTCGTCCCGTGTGAAAGCAATGCTTTTTTTCTCTTTTCCTGGTGGTTTCTTGGTGTTGCGGATCATCAAATGACGTCACGTTTACCCTATTTTGTTCTATTCTATTTGTCACCATCATCAAGTTGAAGTCTTTATTCAAACTTTAAAAATCCTCACTTCGGTAAACGAATGCAAAAATTTCTGTCGGTTTGTCAGGACCGACAATTTACAGACAACTTTTGACTTAACAATGTCAGAGTTCAATTTCAACCCGATTTCCACTGTTTAAAAAGCTCGTCGACGTCTGAGCTGCTGACGTGAAGTCCACTGTAGCTTTTAAGGAATTGCATTTGAGGGGCGGGTATACGGATTGTTCGCCGTGATTTCGGCCTTTAAAGTCGCTGCAAAGCTCAACGACGATCACGGTTTTTAGGCGATAGTTATCTAACAAAAACTTGTCCTACTCCAGGTTTTACCCTCCTCTTAACCGTCACTATAAAATGATTTTGGTCAGTCAGCAATTCTTTATTTTCAAAAAATACAATAGTCAAGAAACGATTTTCATTTTGGAATTAACATGATTAAAAAAACCTTGGTATCCTGGTATACGTTACATAGGAAATGTATTGTCAATTCATCAACTTCAGTTAACAAGAAAAGGAAACAAAAAACAAATTTATTTTATGAATACTGTTATGAATTTGTTGACAGGCTGAAAAGTTTAGAATTGAAAAACTTCCTTTATTGATTTCTTTTTCCAGAAACCAAAATTATTATTGAGAAAGGTTTGAACCCAGGAGTCATGTCAAAAATAGGTTGAGTTTGATCGTCCGGGTAAATGTAGTCCTGACAGGACTGTTGTTGTTGACAGTGACTGACGTTTCGACAACCTGTG
Organism: Porites lobata; assembly: GCA_942486035.1. Taxonomy (NCBI): domain Eukaryota; kingdom Metazoa; phylum Cnidaria; class Anthozoa; order Scleractinia; family Poritidae; genus Porites; species Porites lobata. The sequence goes on from CALNXK010000003.1 coordinate 7,332,661, forward strand.
CGGTAGTCATCTTCACAGTCAAAGTGAGTTCTATCACGTCAGTTGATGGTATTATACTCTGGTTATTGGTCTGATTGGTCAATTACGTCGCGATGTTATTGGTCGTCTGTCAGTTAAGCCGTGATGTTATTGGCTATGAAGACTCGTAATCAGTAATTGGTGCGTTTCGATCCGTCTATTGTCACAGTTAAACAGTTGTCTATTGTTAGTCAAATTGTCAGTTCTCCAGTCGTTCTCTCGTAGTTAGTTTTGCTTGAGCTCGTCAATAACTCGTTTGTACGGCGCTGGTAACTGTTGGCTACGATTCAGTGGCGTTTGTTCTAAGTAGTAAACCAGCTTTCTAAAGTACGACGTTGATAGTAGTCTGTAAAATACGTTATACATCTCGCAGAGTCCCAGTCGTTTAAATGGTGCCCAGCAATGTAATTGTTGACGTCACCATTCCTCGTCGCTCGCTTGTGTTCGGTCAGTCGCGTGCTTAGGTTTCTGCCGGTTTCACCAATGTAAGAAGCAGGGGCACCCAACGAGGATATAGTTCAAAACCACTTAACATAGCATTGTTGAACGTATTTTAGTATTCAAACGGTAGATATAGGCATATTTTTATCCCCTAAAAACTTTTCATCTGTTCGGATTTCCTAGCTGAAAGTTTAGTGATCCGAAAATTATAGGGATAAAAACTTACCTTCTCGAAAATTTCAGCCAGGAAAAGGCTCCCGGAAATTCTAGGTGGCCTTTTTTAGGGTCAAAATCCGTTAAAAATAGGTAATTATACCATTTTGTAGATGTTCGAAAATCCTAGGAGAGGCAGGCAAGTAAGAAATTTTGTAACAAATGCTCCGAAAATTCTAGATCTCAAATCGTCTTCCGAACAGATATTTTCCCGAAAATTGCCGTTGGGTGCCCCTGAAGAAGCCTGGCAGTCGCAGCATTTGATCTTGTATACTGCTCCCTGTCTGTCCTCCGGTTTGTCTTTGTCCTTGACATAAGTAAGCAGTCGCCGTAAAGTGGTTATCGGTTTGTGTGCAACACGTATATTGTAAGGTTGTAATATACGGGCAATAGTTTCAGAGGTGCCTCTGATGTACGGTATAGTCGCTGTCGTAACAGGGCCAGAGTTGGTCTGAGCCTTGGAATCAGTGTTACTGTGAGTGTTCCGTCTAAAAAAGTCTGTGTTGTAATTGTTCTTACTAAAAACGTTGTTAAGATAATCAGTCTCGTCTTGTAGGCTGTCAGGTGAGTCGCAAACTAGTTGCGCTCGTCTCGTCAGAGTCCGGATAGTAGTAGCCTTGTGAGAGGTCGGGTTGTACGAAGACTGGTCTAGTAATCGGTCGGTATGTGTCGGTTTTCTGTAAATAGTCGTTTTTAGTTTGTTGTTGTCGCGAGTGACCAAGCAGTCTAGAAAAGGTATCTTACCATTTTCTTCGATCTCCTTGGTGAACTGTATATCCGCGTTCAGTCTGTTAAGGTGTTCGTGAAAATCGTCGATTCCGTCTTTGTGTATGGCCTTGAATGTGTCGTCAACGTAACGTAACCAAAGAGTGACAGTTCGCGTGTGCGTAGCTAGGGCTTGTTCCTCGATGTTTTGCATGACAATTTCTGCTACAACAACAGAAACTGGAGAGCCCATAGCGTTGTACTGAAAGTACGTCGAAGTCAAACAGAGGTTCGTCGCTCCGTTACAAAACTCGGGCCGAAATCAGGGGTACCCGACGCGAATATAGTTCAAAACCACTTAAACATAGCATTGTCAAACGTATTTTAGTATTTAAGAGTGGTTGTCAGAGAAAACCGGGCAAAATGTTAAAAATGTCAACGGAAGGGGGTCAACAGAATAAGTTCATACTAACATCACAGATAGGTCTGGTGGAGTAATGGACAAATATAATAAACATAGGTTCTTCACTGCTCTTGTATTAGAGATACGAGCATCACTTTATTCGACCCCCTCGAACGCCATTTTTATAAGCAAATTTTCACCATTTTCTGAAACTCACAGAACCCTCAAAATTTAACGAGCGAAGTTTATTTTTTGCATGCGATACAATACATCACAGAATTACTTTCTAAAACCATAAGATTTGTTAACCAGCCACGGACAAGACTAAAATTTTCTTATTTTATCTGACCTAAACTCAGTGTCTGCAAACGAGCAAAAAATCGGGCATTTTTGAATTGATCTACAGCGCACAACTAAAACGACAGAACAACTCTGACAGTCAAATTGTAGTCTACTATCATTCATGTAACCAAAACACTAATAATCATTTTGGGCCATAGAAACAGGAAGAAATTAGAAAACTCACATTTGTTATAGTTTCCAAGCTTTTTCTTGCAAACAGGCCGATCCCTGCGTGTTTGTTTTAAGTCCTCTTCGTGAATTTTCTTCCATATTTCGCTGTAAAGTATGTTCAGCAGCTGGAGGAAATATCAAAAAGCTCGAAATACTGCGCAGGTTACTTTTTTAAAGGGTAAAAAGTGCTGAACGATAGGATGAAACTAGAAAATAACAAAGCGACGCCATCTTGAAAATTCAGCACTCGGGAGGGACTGGCACTAGTAGCTGCGTTCGATATCTAGCACTTAGAAAACCAAACCTAGTATATAGAAATGTAACCAGAAAGCCTCGGATTCATGTTAGAATTTTTCTTTATCGAATGTGGGCTATTACGAACTATTACCAGGAGCCTATGGGCTCCTGATTACCAATAAAATAAAAAACAAAAAACAAACAAACCAGCTTATCAGCGACCTACTCCAGTCTTATTTCTTCTTCAATTACTTCTTTTAGTTGAATTTAGCTTTAGAAGAACGCCTGATCGCAGGTTAATTGGTGATTAACTGGCATTGCTTCATTCCCTCCTCATTTAGAGGTGTCCCGTGAATGTAGATAATATTAAAGATCTATTTTGTCTCGTTATGAATCACTTAACTTCGCTCTCATGCGAGCTAGCTAGACTTGCTATGTATCAACCTCGCGAGTTTCGAAGCGTGCGGGCTAACCTCGGGCAGTGGATATTGCTTGCTGTAAAATTTGTAATAATTTTTATTACCAACTGTTTATTAAAATAAACATAGTACATGCAGTTGAATCAGTTCTGCGGAGCGGGCATTTTAGGCCGCGAAGCGGCCAAGAGAGCCAGTGGACGAAGTACTTTTTTGAAAGGAAGCCTTCTAACTGATGATCCCATCGCTGTCACTTCGCATTTCCATAAGGTAATAGACCTTCGAATGTTGACAAGAGCTGTCAAAATAAACCATTCATGGCGTTTACCAGAACCTGGTATACCGGAAGGATCCGGAAGGAGCCTTTGTTAAAAAGTACCATTAAAGGGGTTTTTACGACTCTCACTTCGCACCCCTTCCCCTTATTGTTTTTCCTGCTCACTTCTTTTTCAGAATGCTCTTTGCACAGTCCACACAAGATAAACGCCACGTTTAGAGGGAACGCGCAAATTCTCTTACAGATTGCGGTACTGTTTGCAGCTCAAAAACTTCACGGTTCCGCCGGTCGCATGTAAAGAAAAGGCTGATCCGTGCAAGTTTTTGGCCGTTCAAAAATTTGTAAAAGGGGTCTGAGTGTTAACTCGGGTTGGTACCTTTTCCATCATATTGATCATTGATAGAAGTCGCACACCTTGACGTTTACAGCCACTAGGTTCCTTTTAGTTTACTGGTGTAGCTGTGAAAGAATTGACATCTCCTACATCTGATCTTCGTCACTGGATTTGTCAAAAAACACTCTCACTACGTTGTTTAACATAAGCAGTCCTCACATTTAGAGAAATTGTCAAGGTCTTGCCTTAAATTCAGAGGAGGCAATGATGACAGAAATGGAATTTATTCATCTCCTAAGGAGATAATTTCCAACACCATTTCGTTTGTTAATCTTTTCCACGGCGCTGTTGCAAAAAATGCGCGCGCGATTCACACGAGATGGCACAAAATGTGCTAAAATTAGCACATTTAATGGCTATGATATATATTTCAGGGGCAACCAACGACAATTTTCGGAAAATATCTGTTCGGAAGACGATTTGCGATCTAGAATTTTCGGAACATTTCATTGTAAAATTTCTTGCTTGCCTGCCTCTCCTAGGATTTTCGAATATGTAAAAAATGGTATAATTGCCCATTTTTAACGGATTTTTACCCTTAAAAGGTCACCTAGAATTTTCGGGAGCCTTTTTTCTGGCTGAAATTTTCGAAAAGGTAAGTTTTGATCCCTATAATTTTCGGATCACTAGACTCTCAGCTAGGAAATCCGAACAGATGAAAAATTTCTAGGGGATAAAAATATGCCTATATCTACCGTTTAAATACTAAAATGCGTTTAAAAATGCTATGATTAGGTGGTTTTGAACTATCTTCTCGTTGGGTGCCCCTGATATTTCGATGAAGTCAACCCCATCCCTGGAAAAGGTATCCAGTTACGGTCTACTACCCCGATTTAGATAAATATGGCTCCTGGTAGAGTATAAAAACGTAATTTTGTGTTATTTCGCAGCGTAATTAGCGTTGCTAGATAAGTCTGTCCTCCATCAGGAGCCCGTAAACCACAATTAAACCAAAAAATGTATGAGTAAAGACTACACATCAATATTAATATCAGGTTAATCTTGTAAAAATTCTAGTATGAGCCATTAAAATTGTTGAATGACCTTCTTCACCTCAGACACTCGTGTCAGTCAAGTGTGAATCGAAGTCCCCCATTTTGCTTTTTTGTTCAAAAAAACCTCTGACCTAGCAGCCCGGCTGCATCTTGCGCCCATCATCTGCCCCCAAGGGGTGAGGATCTGGCTCCTTTTTCATAGGAAATTCATAAATTGTCTACTAAAACACTGTGCAATATGGAAGCAAGGCTAATTTAAGCACTAAGAGCTGCTCGGATATCTCAGAATTGGAAAAAAAAACTAGTAAGAGAAATTGTTCAGAAATTATGCAAAAAGTTGCTTGAAACGCAAAAAGTTGCTCGAAATACTAGAAGTTGCCAAAAAGTTGCCGAGCAACTTGTGGAAAGCCCTAGGGAGAAGGGGAGGGGGGTGGGAGGCTACTCAATAAAGCATTGTTCGGAGAGGTTTCGCCCCGAGGTCCAGTCCCTTACCCTTATATATACTATTTTTGAGAAAAGGTACTCCTTTCGTGTATATTCCATTGAAAAGTTGTACCCTTTTCATATATATGCTTTGTGAGAATAAATCGGTAAGAAAGGAGGTCTTCGGGCCATTTTCGTGTAACCTTTAACTAAATTAACATGTAAATGATATTGCCATAAGGTGTGTTTCTTTTTCTTAATAAAAGGCACTTTAAAATACTTAATGAAAGATTTTCCTCTCCTTTCACATACTTCAACTTGTGATTTTCCTACCCTTTGTTACACCTGATGCTTGAAAAAGGTACCCTTCGGGCGAAGCCTTCAGGACTGTGAAAAGCGCATCATGAAATCATGAACAGGAGATGAGTGGACCTTCGGACATGGACGGTAATTGAAGACTGACGCAAAAATAGATGATACAATAAACATTCCAAAGAAAGACTTATACTGGATAACTCAAAAGGAAGTGAATGAAGAGTAAATGAAGACTGAAAAAAGTAATACCAATTGGTCATCTTCACCACACCCTATCACTCTACCAAAAAAAACCCGACAACACCAAAAAAGCTAAATTTAACTAAAAGTAGTGAATGAAGAAGAAATAGGACTGTAGTAGGAAACTGATAGGCCGGTTTGTTTGTTTGTTTTTGTTTTTTACCTATTTGGTAATTCATCACGTTGTGGACAAGGCAGCTACTAGTGCCAGTCCCTCCTGAGTGCTGAATTTTCAAGATGGCGTCGCTTTGTTATTTTCTAGTTTCATCCTGTTCTTCAGTACTTTTTGCCCTTTGAACATGTAACCTAGGCAGTATTTCGAGCTTTTTGATATTTCCTCCAGCTGCTGAACATACTTTACAGCGAAATATGGAAGAAAATTCACGAAGAGGACTTAAAACAAACACGAAGGGATCGGCCTGTTTGCAAGAAAAAGCTTGGAAACTATAACAAATGTGAGTTTTCTAATTTCTTCCTGTTTCAATGGCCCAAAATGATTATTAGTGTTTTGGTTACATGGATGATAGTAGACTACAATTTGACTGTCAGAGTTGTTCTGTCGTTTTAGTTGTGCGCTGTAGATCAATTCAAAAATGCTCGATTTTTTGCTCGTTTGCAGACACTGAGTTTAGGTCAGATAAAATAAGAAAATTTTAGTCTTGTCCGTGGCTGCTTAACAATTCTTATGGTTTTAGAAAGTAGTTCTATGATGTGTTGTATCGCATGCAAAAAATAAACTTCGCTCGTTAAATTGTGAGGGTTCTGTGAGTTTCAGAAAATGGTGAAAATTTGCTTATAAAAATGGCGTCCGAGGGGGTCGAATAAAGTGATGCTCGTATCTCCACAGGCGGCCCAGACGTAGAATGTGTCACTGAATGAATATATTAATATTCACATGGACAAATTAATGAACTAAAATAGTCCAAAAATTAAAATATAACAAAATAAAGCTAAGATACCTTTAACTGAACGTATCCTTGTCTTTCCTGGCCGGTTTAAGTGGCATTTTGTTGAGTTATGCAATTGTAGGTACTATCCACTATAGAAGAATTAAAGGCTGGCTACAAAACAAACAGACCATCTCCACGCGCCTTCACACGAAGCGCTATAAATTCGAGAATAATCGACGAATCCGCTCCAAATAACCATCGGCTAATCTGCAGGTAACGTGTGCTCCTGCTTCTGGCTCGCTTGCTCCACAAAACCCATCGCAACTGCACAATAATTGCTTGCTCATCAACAACCACTGTTGACCTTTACGCTTCGATATGACCGCAAACGACCAGGTATAATACGCGACGTGAATATTCAAGCTTAGCGACCGCGTCCGCGCGACAATGCAACACTTGCAATGGGAGGGATGGTACAATTGTTCTAGGTCAATCAACACTGAGCGAGGGTCCGCTGCGTTAGTTTTGACCAGAAAACAAAAGGCGATCGCGGGACCGTCCGTAAGTTTTCAACAGGGCAGCCCTGGTTTTCAAGTTCGAATTCTTCTAACGTTCGCTGTCTCAGATGCTGTCACATTGTTCGTCCAGCCGCTTGCATAGGTTCTTGACTCTACCAGACTTATTTGCTTAGATTAACAACGTCTTACTCCATAATATGTTGTCCAAACTGGTGAAGGAGGACGAGAATTTTCCGCCCAGGAAAAAGGCAAAAACTGGCCCCTGCTATGCAGCTGAATAGAAGATATAGCTGAAGATATCGTAAAGTAAAATTTATGGGCGCGATATCTTTTATTATTATTATTATTATTATTCTCAAAACTCAGGGGCACCCAACGATGATTTCCCCCTAAATGCATTGAAAACACATTTACGGCTGTCCAGAGTACTTTTGACCGAAAAACGCATTCTAAACAGCGCTTACATAAATTTAGTCAAGAGGGCTAAAAGCGAAGCTAATGATTTATAGTTTGCTCATACTAAATATAAAATATATCGTGTAATGCTAAGCGGAGAAGGCAACGAGACAGGGCCACCCAACGACCGTTTCCTCAAATACTTTCAATTGAAAACACTTTTGTAGCTATTCATAAAGTACTTTTAGCTCTATAGAAATGCATTCTAAGTGGCGCTATAAAACTTGCATCTCAGTGTTCGGCCATTCTAGAGGAACTTGAGTCTTTTCCAAATTACGAGGAATTCAGAATTATTTTCCCGAAAATTTTAGATGCAATTTAACGTATTACGAAGGAGATAATTTTTCAGATACCTTCTTTCATCACATTTTTGAATCCGAAAATTTTAGGATTCCATTTTACTCTCTACGAAAAATAGCCTAACCCGGTGAGTGAAATGTGAAAAATTAAAAGTTGGATGCCCTTGACCAGAACTGTGAAAAACAACAATAGGTCTAATTGCAGCACACTTTCTTGTACATTTCCTTGCCGTTGATTTGCATGACTGCAACGTGAAACGTCCAGAAAACGTCCTGGTTTTCACTTTTTATGGAGAAAATGTGGTACATGTTCTTGTTCACTTTTTTTTTTTTGTGGTACATGTTCTTGCTCATTTTTTTTAGCTCCGCTATAAGATTCGTATCTGTTCGGTGCTCCCAGGGCAAATTGGATCTTTTTAAAAATTATAAGGGCTTCAATATTATTTTCCCGATTGATTGACCTAGAAGCAATAGTACCATCCCTCCCATAGCAAGTGCTGCATTGTTGCGCGAACGCGGTCGCTAAGCTTGAATATTCACGTCGCGTATTACACCTGGTCGTTTGCGGTCATATCGAAGCGTAAAGGTCAACAGTGGTTGTTGACGAGCAAGCAATTATTGTGCAGTTGCGCCCATAAATTTTACTTTACGATATCTTCAGCTATATCTTCTATTCAGCTGCATAGCAGGGGCCAGTTTTTGCCTTTTTCCTGGGCGGAAAATTCTCGTCCTCCTTCACCAGTTTGGACAACATATTATGGAGTAAGACGTTGTTAATCTAAGCAAATAAGTCTGGTAGAGTCAAGAACCTATGCAAGCGGCTGGACGAACAATGTGACAGCATCTGAGACAGCGAACGTTAGAAGAATTCGAACTTGAAAACCAGGGCTGCCCTGTTGAAAACTTACGGACGGTCCCGCGATCGCCTTTTGTTTTCTGGTCAAAACTAACGCAGCGGACCCTCGCTCAGTGTTGATTGACCTAGAACAATTGTACCATCCCTCCCATTGCAAGTGTTGCATTGTCGCGCGGACGCGGTCGCTAAGCTTGAATATTCACGTCGCGTATTATACCTGGTCGTTTGCGGTCATATCGAAGCGTAAAGGTCAACAGTGGTTGTTGATGAGCGAGCAATTATTGTGCAGTTGCGATGGGTTTTGTGGAGCAAGCGAGCCAGAAGCAGGAGCACACGTTACCTGCAGATTAGCCGATGGTTATTTGGAGCGGATTCGTCGATTATTCTCGAATTTATAGCGCTTCGTGTGAAGGCGCGTGGAGATGGTCTGTTTGTTTTGTAGCCAGCCTTTAATTCTTCTATAGTGGATAGTACCTACAATTGCATAACTCAACAAAATGCCACTTAAACCGCCCAGGAAAGACAAGGATACGTTCAGTTAAAGGTATCTTAGCTTTATTTTGTTATGTTTTAATTTTTGGACTATTTTAGTTCATTGGAGTTTCGACGACTCATCGCATTAATTTGCCCATGTGAATATTAATATATTCATTCAGTGACACATACTACGTCTGGGCCGCCTGTGGTATCTCTAATACAAGAGCAGTGAAGAACCTATGTTTATTATATTTGCCCATTACTCCACCAGACCTATCTGTGATGTTAGTATGAACTTATTCTGTTGACCCCCTTCCGTTGACATTTTTAACATTTTGCCCGGTTTTCTCTGACAACCACTCTTAAACGGTAGATATAGGCATATTTTTATCTCCTAAAAATTTTTCATCTGTTCGGATTTCCTACCTGAAAGTCTAGTGATCCGAAAATTATAGGGATCAAAAGTTACCTTTTCGAAAATTCCAGCCAGAAAAAAGGCTCCCGAAAATTCTAGGTGACCTTTTTAGGGTAAAACTCCGTTAAAAATAGGCAATTATACCATTATTTAGATGTTGGAAAATCCTAGGAGAGGCAGGCAAGTAAGAAATTTTACAACAAATGTTCCGAAAATTATAGATCTCAAATCGTCTTCCGAACAGATATTTTCCGAAAATTGTCGTTGGGTGCCCCTGCGAAATCACTGTTCTTATGCGTGAACAGAAGGTTTTCGTGCCGGCGCAAAAGCTATCTGGTGCAGTTTGAACATTGTTTAAATGTGAGGCACTTACAATCGTTTCCGGCAAATTTCCTTTTTTTTCCCCTCAGTCTTTTCAGCTCCTTCACCTCGGTGAATCAAACTGGAAGTAGCAAAGAAAGAAACATTAAAAAATAAATTTTGTTACAAGATGAGAAATGGTAAGAAAGAATAATCCTGTAGCTTGGATATGTTCTATATATATCCTCTAGTTTTTCCACGGGGACAAACTTACGCGTTTGCAGCCGAGAAAGCAGTTAATCGCAATCCTTTTAAAACGAATCGCGATCATTTTTGTTTTGTTTTGCCCCATGTAAGGGAATCCAGCACAGTCTTAGATTCTGGATTCCACTACGTGGATTCCACCGGGATTCCAGTCATTTTCACTGGATCTTGTATTCTGGATTCCAATCTTAAGTGGGATTCAGGTTTCCTTCAGCTGCATGTATTCCGAATTCCACAAGCCCAATTTCCCGGATTCCGGAATCTCGGATTGCCTTACATGTGACGATTTGTTAAACATGTTTCCATGTTTCTGAGCACACATTCGTCAGTCACAAAACATAACAAAATAATATAAAATTGTTTGAACTTATTTCAACCTAGAGATGATGGTTTACATTACGCCATCTAGTCTCAACTATTCCATGATCTAGTGGCAATCAGGGCTATCCCGGTTCATATAATAATAATAATAATAATAATAATTTTATTTATATAGCGCTAAAATCCAATAATTGTCCAAGGCGCTACCTAATTACAAAATAAAATATAAAAAATAATAAAATATAAAATATCTACAATATACAATATAATTCAAATATAGCCTAAGTTATCTACTATATAAATCAAAAACATCTCAAAACAAAAGGAATCTCATAACCTATATATATGCTAACTTAAATAAAAAAGTTTTAAGGGATTGCTTAAAAGTTGCCACTGAAGCACATTTCCTAATCTCTAGAGGTAAATCGTTCCACAATTTAGGTCCTGCAATAGAGAAAGCTCTGTCTCCATATGTTTTCAATCTGCTTCTTGGAACCACTAAGTATTCTTTACATGAAGAACGCAATGACCTAGAGTATGTTTTAAAATTCAAAAGGTCAGAAATATAAGAAGGTGCAAGGCCATGAAGGGCCTTGTATACCAATAAAAGGACTTTAAAAGTTATTCTAAACTCAACTGGTAACCAGTGAAGATTAATTAAAAAAAAAAAAAAAAATAATAATAATAATAATAATAATAATAATAATAAAATTACGGTTAATTACGATCACCCTACAAAGAAAACGCAAAGTGCAAAGAAAGCATTTAAAATTGTTAGTGTGTTTTTATTGAGCCTTGTAGTTAATGTGCTGCATAACTTCCTTGAGGTTAAGGCAGAGAATATCGGACGCAGCCGGATACACGACAAGGTATACTGGTTTGTAAATGACTAACCTGCCTTTAAGTTTAACTTCTGGATACTGTGTTGAATTCAGTAAATTGCTTTAAATAATTCAGCCGAGCTCTCCCTAAAAAGATATATAATTTCTGATTGCTAAAAATGTCTGCAGGTAGTTAACAAGGGCTTACATCTGTACATCTAACATCGGAAGCCATTCCGACATGGGAAACACCATTTTTACAAAAAATTCAAAATCAAATTTGTGCAAGCATACACAGTCAGTTTTAAAGTGACCTTAGTTAGAACATAACATTATCGGTAAACAAAATCGTACAAAAAGGGTTTAAATTTTAGTTAACTTTCCAAGATTTTTGTCTACAATTATTTTTGCTCATCAGTCACTAAAGCTTCAAACAATAAGAGGCAGCTGTGGAAGCTAGTCAATAAAGTGAGAATGTTTTAGAGTAGATTGAAAAAAAACCCAGTTTGATTCCACTTTGGAATAGTCGATAGGTAAAGAATCTGGCCTATTGCGTTCCTCGGCGCCGAGCTGTTTAAAATACTGCCCGATCTTGCGCAATTTTCCGTGTCACTACATTTGTCGAGTAGTTTCCTTTATTCGCAGTAAATCAATACTCCCGGCGTAGTCACTCGAACGTTCTGTTATGGAACCCAATCGAACCCCAAGTGTACGATTGACTTCGATTGGGTTCGGTTATCGAACTTAATCGAACTCACCTAAACATTTTGCCAGTCGAACATAATTCGGGGGGAGAGGTACTTCCTTATAAGAGGCTAATGGGGATTTTCACGACTGGATTGACTATAATGGGGTCGCGTTTTCAATAGCATTACTGGAATGGGGTCGCACATTTTCGGATTTTTGGGGTAAAACCTGGTTTTCACTAGCGCATACCCATAAGCATAAAGACATACGCACACGCAGAATAGCATATTTGACTCAATTCTCGATACCAGCTCTCCTCAATCGAATGATAAACAATATGGCGGACGAAGCGTCAGCCATATTGCTTTTCACATGTTCGCATGAGGTCTGGGTCAAAGTGATCTATGATTGGTCCAAGTCGGCCTTGTGCTTATGCTCGTGCTTATCTATGTCGACCCAGTTTTCACTCATAGTCAAAGCTACGACATAAGCATAAGCACAAGAAGAACGTACTTGTCCGTTTTTCTTGTCCCTATGCTTACGCTTATGTCGACCCAGTTTTCACTTGCTTACACATGTGCTTGTGCTTATGCTTACGCTTATGCGCTAGTGAAAAGCAGGCTTAAGACAGTTTTTCATATTTACGGTTAGCAAACGTACGGGAATGTTGTTCTGTATGTGAAAAGAAAAGTGTTCTTCATTCAATGTAAGGTAGATACATAAATAGAAAGTGACTAAGTTGGGATCACGAAAATTAGATAATTGCCCAAACGTGACTAAGATGGGAGTCTATAACTGGCCACAGAATAGACTGTTATGGGCTAGGGGCTCTGAAAGGCCAGCTGCAGTACCCCCAAGGACACAATCGAACGTTCGGAAATCAAACACTTAAACAATCGAACATAATCGAACACAGCAACAATCGAACATAAACCAGTTTTATCTGGTTTCAAACAAGGCGTTGCATTCAAATAAGTTAAGTATCAATTGCCTGGCTTCAATTTCAAACACAAGTACGCAAAGATGTCACAGACTGGGCGGAAAACGAGCGCTCTTTCTCCGTCGATGTCGGTATTATTTCTTTTACTTTTAATGAAGCCTTGTTATGCCAAAAGTTTTTTTTTTTTTTTGAAGTACAATTACTAATTAGAACTGCTTGTAAACAGTGCATTGTAGTGTGAGTAGTGAGTAGGTAGTGTTGTAAGTACTGAGTATTGTAAGTCTTTACATTGTAAACAGAGTAAGTACCTTAGTCTATTGTTTTCTAAATATTGTATTGTAAGTAGTGTAAGTATCGTAGTGTTTGTAAGTATTTTTGATTGTTGATTGTTGATTGAATAAATGTTATTAAAAATAAAAAAAATTAAAAAAATTAAAAAAAAAAGTTTAGCTTGCATTGCTTCTGTTGTGTAACAGCTTTTACAAACGCCGCTTGTAGTTTTAATACACATTTACTATGAGATAATGAGAACACTGGTAGCGCTAGCTATAATGACTATTTTGTATACGCTCTACACTGTTAAGTACGTTGAGATCCAGTTACAGTGATCCTTTTTTAATTATTGATACTTTATCAAAGAAGATTGGACTTTTCTGGTATCCTAAGAATATCCGCAGTCGTTGGTATTGTCCCAGGAAAGACATTTTACATGCATGGTTTTACGGTGCCATTCATGTTTGGCAGAATTAGTTGTGAATTTGTCGATTTTCAATCACTTTTAATCAACCATAAAGATTTTACTTAATTCCGGGTTAATTGAAAAAAAATGTTGTTTTTAAACTGCTTCACATACATCCTAGAGGGAGATCTTTTCGATTAATTAAATTAAAACTGGCTGCGTTTTGTCTTTCTACCGAACAAAATAGAACTTGACCAGGTCGACTGAGTTCCGTAATCGAACACACGAGTTCGATTAATCGAACTCAACGAAAAGTTCCAGTTTGATTATGTTCGATTACCGAAGGCGAACCAATCGAACAACAATCCTACCGATTTTCGATTGGTTATTGGTTCGGTTTCGTTCGATTGACTACGCCGGGAATACTTGATAACATTGCAGCCTGTGAATGAGATCGTGCAAGAATGAGTTACTTCCGGGATTGAATAGCGACTGTTCACAAACGTAGCATTTCACAATGACCAGGGGCACTCAACGACAGCTTCCTGTAAAATACCTTGAGGGAGGCTAAGAATTTTTAGATGACCGTTCCCTTCAAGTACGATTTTGTTTCGTGTAAGCTTACCTAATAATTTCCTACAATTTCCTGAAGTTGAATTTTCGCATTTCTCTACCTATCTTAAGCTATTCAGTTTTCGCAGAAAAAGGAAACCTAAAATTTTCGTATTCGAAAATGCAATGGAAAGAGTAACGAGAAAAAATTCTAACTTTCGCGGAACTCTAAATTACGTCTTAAATTTTCGGCATTATACCACTACATGAGAAATTTCTGCAATTTGATTAGCTTAGAGCAGTGGTATTTCAGCTTAATTTGAAATACCTACATGTGAAAATTACAAACCTTTTGCGGGTAGTAGTATAAACAAATAATAGCATAATTTGTACGTAATATTTGGCATCAATACCGCTCATGATATTTCAAAATTGTCTCAAATTTCACTCGCCTAACGGCTCGTGAAATTACGTATAATAATTTCGAAATATCATGCGTGGTATTTATGCCAAATATCGCTACAAATCATGCTATTACCTATACAAATAATACTGAAGCCCTGGTAATTTCGAAAACTTTAAAACTGCCAGTTTATTATTATTGTTATTATTATTATTATTATTATTATTATTATTATTATTATTATTATTATTATTGTTATTATTATTATTATTTAAGGATAATGATTGCTAAATGAGGCTCTGTTCACACTATACTGAATAGCTTTTACAGCTCTCCAGTTGAGAGATCGGCGCTGCGGAGCGTCGCTCTGTTACAAAACTCGGGCCGAAATCACTGTTCTTATGCGTGAACAGAGGGTTTTCGCGCCGGCGCAACAGCTATCCGGTGCAGTTTGAACATTGTTTAAAGGTGAGGCACTTACAATCGTTTCTGGCAAATTTCCTTCTTTTTTCCTCTTTTCAGCTCCTTCACCTCGGCGAGTCAAACTGGAAGTAACAAAGAAAGAAAAATTAAAAAATAAATTTTGTTACAATATGAGAAATGGTAAGAAAGAATAATCCTGTAGTTTAGATATGTTCTATTTATATCCTCTAGTTTTTCCAAGGGGACATACTTACGCGTTTGCAGCCGAGAAAGCAGTTAATCGCAATCCTTTTAAAACGAATCACGATCTTTGTTTTAATTTGTTTTGCCCCATGTAAGGGAATCCAACACAGTCTTAGATTCTGGATTTCACGACGTGGATTCCACCGGGATTCCAGGTACTAGGGATTACAGTCATTTTCACTGGATCTTGTATTCTGGATTCCAATCTTAAGTGGGAATCAGGATTCCTTCAGCTGCATGTATTCCGAATTCCACAAGCCCAATTTCCCGGATTCCGGAGTCCGGATTGTCTTACATGTGACGATTTGTTAAACATGTTTCCATGTTTCTTAGCATACATTCGTCAGTCACAAAACATGAAAAAATAATTTTAGAAAATTGTTTGAACTTATATAAACCTAGAGAAGATTTACATTACGCCATCTAGTTGAATTGCGGAGTCTCAACTATTCCATGATCTAGTGGCAATCAGGGCTAGCCCGGCTCATATAATAAAATCAGGCTTAATTACAATCACCCTACAAAGAAACTGCAAAGTTCAAAGACAGCATTGAAAATTGTTAGTGTGTTTTTATTGAGCCTTGTAGTTAATGTGCTGCATAGCTTCCTTGAGTTTACGGCAGAAAATATCCGGGACGCAGCCGCATATACGACAATAATGCGTGTACCTTAGTGCCAACCGTTTCTCGATGGCATGGGAAAAAGGAATTCAAGTGCCATATCCATTTTTCGTTTTCGCATGACATTGAAAAACAGATTTGAATTTTGCTTTTTGTTTTTCGTTTTCGCCTAACTTTGAAAAATGGTTTTGAACTTCGTATTTCGTTTTTCGCTTTCGCATCACTTTGAAAAACGGATATCAATTTCAGTTTTCGTTTTTCGTTTTCGCATCACTTTGAAAAACGGATATGAATTTCGTTTTTCGTTTTCGCATTACTTTGAAAAACGGATTTGAATTTCGTTTCTCGTTTTCGCATCACTTTGAAAAACAGATCTGAATTTCGTTTGTCATTTTTGCATGACTTGAAAAACGGATCACTGCACCAGTCCAGTCATTTGAAGCCCCGGCCACCTCCTCGGGGCTGGCCGGGGCATTCACTTTTTATGTAACTGAAAGTAAGTGAATTTTCCTCTCTCCGGGGCCAAAGTGAGTAGTAAACTCCCCCCCTCCCAATGATATGTCTTACACACACACGGTACTCCCTTTTTTAACAATGGATGACAAATGATATGATGATAGCCGCGAAAAAACACGCAGCTATTGCAAAAACTACATATCCTCGATGGAGAAGGAAAATGACGAACATTTGAACACTTTACAACTTGAAGTCACAAAATGAGAGATAACAAAAAATTACAAATCAAGTTTCACAGTCTTCTGGAGTTTTTGTAGAATGACTCAATCATTACAAAGTGCCTTTTTGTCGTCATTTCCAGGATACAACAAATTACTGCAGCATAAGTTATTAAACAATTGGGCCACTTGAACGGGGAAAAATAAGACGCGTCTAGTTAACTTCTCCTATAAGAGGCACAAAAAATGTGTTCAAGATTTAAATAATACGGGACTCAGCTAAGACACTCCTTATATGCTCGAATAAATGGTACAGTTTGTGTCTTATTTAAGACGTGTCTTATGTAAGCGGCGTCAGGAGACACTTTACAAAGCATACATGTATTTCTTCAGCTGTGAGAAGCGATAAAAATGTATTCAAAATTACTACGCGTCGCGAAAATGGAAACGCTTACCACAGAGTGACTGCCCTGCTTATTCCCCGGTCAGGGAGGCAAAGACCGAGATTTCTAGCGTATCCCCCGCCTACCAGGGAATAAAAATGGGGTGATTATGAACTGAAAGGCCCCTCCGTGATTACCCTGGTCATCCCCTTAGGTAGGGGGGGGAGTTTCAAATAACTGGTGTACATGTATTAATCCACTTTTCAAATTCATGCAAAA
Organism: Porites lobata; assembly: GCA_942486035.1. Classification (NCBI taxonomy): domain Eukaryota; kingdom Metazoa; phylum Cnidaria; class Anthozoa; order Scleractinia; family Poritidae; genus Porites; species Porites lobata. The sequence continues at coordinate 7,349,751 of CALNXK010000003.1, forward strand.
ATGACAAATGAAACTCCAATCTGTTTTTCAATAACAGGCAATGCAAATACGAAAAACGAAATTCAAATCCGTTTTTGAAAGTGATGAGAAAACGAAACAAAAACCGACATTCAAATCCCCTTTTCAAAGTGCGGCGAAAACGAAAAACGAAAAACGAAACTTCAAATCCGTTTTTCAATGTCACAAGTAGACAAAAAACGAAAAATAGAAATGGGAATGGAATTCCATTTTACAAGGCCGAAGAAAACCGAAAAATAAAAATGAAATTTGAATGCCATTTTTTTTATGCCATCGAAAAACGGTTGGCACTAAGGTACACGCATTGAAAAGGTTCTGACCTCTACGCTGGTTTGAAAAGGACTAACCTGTGTTTAAGTTTAACTTCTGGATACTGTGTTAAATTCAGTAAATTGCTTGAAATAATTCAGCTCTCGATTAAAAAAAAATAACTTCTGATTATTGAAAATTCCGCAGGTAGTTAATAAGGTCTAGCATCCTTACAGTCGATACCATCAGAAACCATTCCAACTTGCGAAAGGCATTTTACAACAACAAATTCAAAATCAAATTTGTGCAAGCATACACCTTAAAGGTCTCACTCAGTTTTAAACTGGCCCTACAAAAATGGGCTTAAATTTTAATTAACTTTCCGGGATTCATACACTAAGGTGACGATAGACATTTTTGTCCACAAATATTTTTGCTCATCAGTCACTGAAGCTTCAAACAATAAGTGCGCAGCTGTGGAAGCTAGCCAATAAAGTGAGAATGTTTTAAAGTGGATTGAGAAAACAAAAAAAAATAAAATAAAACCAAACAAACTAGTTTGATACCACTCTGAAATTTATAGTCGATAGGTAAAGAATCTGGCCTATTGCGTCCCTGGGCGGAACTGTTTAAAATACTGACCGATCTTGGGTAATTTTCACGTGTCACTGCAGTCTCTATTCGCTGTAAGTAATACGTGATTGCAGCTCGTAATGAGATCGTGCAAGAATGTGTTTATATAAGGGATTGAATAGCGACTGTTCACAATTTTTGTCAAGTGAATCAATACCGGTTCAAACCTTTTTTCTTTTATTTTTCAAACAAAACCTGATTGTTTCTTCAAAAATTAAATAATGTAATTGTTTATAAGACGCCGGATTCTAGAGAAACCACGGGGCATGATTATCAAATGTTTTCGTTATCGAGCCTGTTCCGTTTAGAAAGAAATTTAAGATAACTATCAAGGCTGTTTCATGCCACAAGTTAAGCAAACATAAAATCTTCAAAATTTAATTTGCAGACGCTGCCTCGGTAAGTAACTATGAAACCAAGGGCTTTTCAGGAGAATCGTGTTATGACGACTTTATGTATCAGAACTGCAGAAGTAACTTTCAAAAGTCTTAACACTGTGTACGATGAAGCCTTGTTTCGATTATGTTTATTTATTTTTAATAAATCAAAAAAGCGTACTCCTGTATCAAGTGAATTGACTGTGCTGGATAAAACGCAAAAATTATATAAACATCAAAGGTGGTATTATATGAAAAAACGGAACAGGCAAGGATAAACAAAAGAAAACCTATTAGAATTGAACCTCAAAACGCGAGCCCTATATCAGCGTAATGTTAGTCTATAAAAGTGTGCTGAATGAAGCCAATGTAAGGTGATTATTGACGTAGAGTCTGAGTAATCGTTACCAATAGAAATGAATATTGTGCTCTTTTATTAGTTCCATCCGTTCCCTGCGCTCCTTTAATTGTTGCACTAATGGAGATTAAAAATCCAGGCGGCTCGGACTTCCTTCAAATATCACTCCTATGTTCTGATCCGACTCAACTTATCATTGTGAAAATGCGTCATGAATTGCTTCGCCCAAGGTTCGAGACTAACGTAGGAATTTTTTTTATTTAACAAAAGGAGAAAGAAAAGACAGGAAATAACACTACAATTCAATCCAGCTATGTTCTGTTCAGCTAGGTTACATACGAAGTGTACCGGGAGAAGAAAGTGGGGGAGGCGGGAGTATTAAAAGGGCGGAAAGCGGAAAAGATAGGGAGAATTAAAAAAAAAAGGTTCACATTTTGCGTTCAAAAGAGGGCTAAAGTTTAGCCTACAACGCAGACGTTCTTAGCGGAATGTCACGCGCGCCTGCAGGAAGGCGTGACGAACCCTTAAGAACGTCTGCTTTGTAGCTAAAGTTAGGAAGCCAAAAACAATAAGGGTGGGATCCGAGAATGCAAGGGCGAAAAGCGGGAGGTTTGCATCCTCCTAACACCTCCTCTACTAACCAACATGCAATTGAACTAGACTGATAAATTTAACTTATAACGAAATCCGCTGTAACAGTCTCAGCCGGGCAGACTTCATATTTCACTCATTTTCATTGAGACCTGTACATTTTCAAAGTACAGTTTGCTTTACTAAATGTTTTTTTTTTTTTTGTCAAATTAAAAAAGGTATATTTCAAAGATTAAACCGGACCTTTAGATGATTGATGGTTATCTGCGTCAAGGATATAATTTCTGTAATTTGCAGTGAAAAAAATGAAAAAAATGTTGTAGTGGTGATCATTATTCCTCGCAAATGCGCGCTTTGATCACACCGGCGTGCATCGAGGAGTCATTGAATTGAATTGAAAACCAAACAAGAAGGAAAAGAAAAAAGAAGAAAGTCTTTCTATCATCAATATTCTTTGAAACATTGCTCCAAACATTTAAGTCGAATCGAGCGCTACACCTCTTTTGACAGAAGATAAAGCGAGTTCCTTACCCGATCAGCTCTGCCCGTTTCATCTCCGCTCAACGTTGGAATAGGTAGAAAAAGCGCAAGGATTTTGCTATGTGTACTATCCCAGGAAAATGTGCTTTATGTGTGCCCCTGATTCAGAATGGAAAGAGGACATAGAGTGGATCGCGCATCATACACACTCTGATGTGAAAAAAATATGCAGCTCAGTTGGTCTGTGATTGTTCTAACAAGCTAGCGTTGAGAAATCGTAAACAGCCTTTGAGCCAGGATCGAATGTTTCTAACATGCCACAAAAAAGAGTGCAACTTTTTCATGTGGATAGACCAACCAATATCTCATGGTATCAAGGAGCGGCTCTCGTATTCACCTCAGCCACGGGTCACAAGATTCCATCCTTATGGAGAGATAAAGGAGATGTTTGAAAAACATCGCCAAGAGGCTAAACAGAAAGCATTTATCCAACACCAGCGCCATACACGCAAATATGACGAAGGCTTAATTTTAATGTGTGACAACGGATTTAACAGTCTAGGAAGTCCAAACATCTTTCATGGGCTAAGATACAGAGAATGGATGCACGAAGTATGGGAATCGTACAAGTTTTATGTCCAAAAATTGAAAGAAGACTCTCGAGACGACCCAGATGCTACACTTTGTATAGAGAAAGACGATGTGCAGCGTCAGGCGTATTACAAGTACGCTAGGGAGGACGGGCATCACCCCGAAAGTTACCGGGTGTTGAAGGTTTTGTATGAAAGACACATTGAAGGCAAACACTACCTTTTCAACGTTATGTCATCACCCCCGAAGAACGTGAAGAGATTGAAAACGATAAACAGTTACCTTCTTATTCTAGAGCTTTTGCACAAGATGCACGCAGATCAAAATACATTGCTATGCTTAACAATATAAGGAACCCTAGGTCTTCCTGTTTGTTCTAAATCAATGAAACAAGTTTGTTTTGAATAATAAGTTTCATGTAACATTTTGAATAGACAAAAGGTTGTAAGGATTGTGAACTAATCAATAAAACACACTTAAAAAATTGTTTACAGTTTTTATTGAAACGCAACAATACAAAGGTCCAGCGAAAAAAAATTATAACATTCATAGTAGGTCTAGTCTTGATGTTGTGGAATGGACTGCTTTTCGTACAATCGATTGAGTAAGAATTTTCGCTTATCGATAGCAAGTTCTGTCGATTCCAACTAATCAAATCCTTCTGTGTCTTTAAGCTCTTTTTGGGTTTTGGGTTTCCATCACTTTTTTGAAGGTGGGATCTTTTTTTATTGCACGCATCCACTGTAGATTCTATAAGAGTACTTTTCTTAGCTCTTTTCTGTAAACAGGAACAAGAGCGTTCTCGGCTGCAATACGAGCCACATTTTCTGAATCTCCGTTCCCTTCGTACTCATTGATCAATGCGTTGAGCTGGGTCTCGTGGCGTTTCTCGGCTTCATCAAAAATGCGCGACCAAGGCTCTAAGTTTTCCGTTTCTTCTTGGGAAGACTCCGTTCCTTGGCTGGCTTGACAGACGTCGCTTTTGGGAGAAATCGCTTTCCTCACTGTCTTCATATTTTCCAGCACCTTGTTGAAGAAGGGTGTAATGATGGCTACTGTTCTACATTTTTTGTTTTTGTTTTGAGCCGCACGCGTTCTTATAGGAAACTAAACTTCAGAAAGAAACGCCCCTCTTTTATAGGATATTGGTGAAGGCGGGGTTACTAAACGTTCTCCTTCGTAAAAATTAATCGATTTTACATCGACCCTACATCGACCCTACATCGACCCCACATCGACCTCACATCGATCCCACATCGACCCCACATTGACCCTACAGGAAAATAACTTATTTCCTTCAGTATGTTGGAGGTTCTCGTGTGGTAAAGATGCCGTATAAATTCAAGAGAGATTGCCCTGTATGTGGCATCGTGTGGCAAAGTGTCAACGTAGTCAAAGTGGCAAAGTGTCAACGTAGCCATGGACGGACGTGCGTCCTTGGTGCTCTGCTACGTACTCACTTTTTTCGGCAGTTTAGGCTTCCCGAGCCATTCTTTGTCTATTAAAATGACGGAGAATCTGTCTCTATTATTTTTGAGCTGAAATGGTATACATTCTGTTCGTATCCATCGAAAGTGAGATTGCCTTCATATGGAAGACCAAGAGCAAAAGCCTTCTTCGGACGGAGAGTTCTCTATTGTAATAATTCTTCCGCTACAACTCAATTTGAACTTCTCAAGCTTTCAGGGGACATCAGTAGTAACCAGGACCAGAAAAAGGGGACGCTTCTAATCACTCGAAATCTATTTGCGGTGGTTGTTCAAAGACCCTTCGAAGAAACCAAGATGGCGTCCGTTGTGCGGGTTTGTGTGGAAAGACGTTTCATGTGAAGTGTTCTGGTGCGAGCTTTAAGAAAATACGTACTCGTGATGTACAGGCCTGGTACTGTAGTAAAATGTTCTCTACCCCCACTAAGCGACAGCTTTTTCGATGATTCAGACACCGAAGGAGATATTGATCAAGTCCAAGTCGAAGGTGGAACGGAGGCTGAAAATGAAATATGGGCCGACTTTGATCAGAAGGCTAATAATCATCGATCAAATCTCAAACTAGGACACATCAACGCGAACAGTATTGGTGGTTTCAAATTCAATGAGATTAAGACTTGGCTACAATCTGGTAGGCTGGATGTTTTGATAATATCCGAAACTAAAATAGATGCTACTTTCCCTAACTCTATGTTTCCCGTTGAAGGTTTTCGTTTGAGTCGTTGCGACAGAAAGGCTGGAGGAGGCGGATTGATGGTGTTCGTAAGGAGTGATATCTGTTTTATTAGAGTTAAAGAGCTCAAAGGGCTCTCTTCCGATACATGGTCAACCTTTAAGACGGAGTCGATTGTTTTGAAAGTCAAACTACCGAAGACTTGGATTACTGTTGTGGGCATTTACCGACCTCCCTCGATTGTGAGATCTCAGTGGACGCGTGAATTCTCTGTTCTCTTCGAAGCAGTTTCCTCGCTCACAAACACGGTTTTCCTAGCAGGAGACTTAAACGCGGACCTTCTTGCTCCTGATAAACAACACAGAGACGGTCGGGCTCTACTAGATCTGCTAGATATTTTTAATCTTGATTGTTTGATTACGGAGCCAACTCGCAAAACAAAAACAACTGAAACACTGCTGGACTTAATCCTGACGAATGACAAGAAAAAGGTCTTAATATCAGGCGTGGTAGACACGCAACTTAGTGATCATTCGTTAGTTTATACTATCCTGCGATCATCAGCACCAAGGACTCGATCTCGCAAGATTTGTTTTCGTAGTCTGAAAAACTTCTGTCGAGAGAACTTTGTGCATGATATGCAAATTGTGCCTTTCCACATAATTGATTTGTTTGATGAACTTGATGATAAGCTTTATGCTTTTGAGCAATTGTTTCTAAGTGTTCTCAATGAACACGCACCTATCAAGTAAACAATGATACGTGGTAATCAGGTGCCTTATATGACGGAACAATGGAGGAGGGCGATCAGGCATCGCAACAAACTGTGGAAAAATTCACGCGCAATCGTACTGATGCAAATTACGAGGCATAAAAAACTCAACGTAATACCTGCACCTCTCTTAGGCGAAAAGCAATAAAACAACACTTCGCGAGGAAAACAGCAGACACCGAACACCCGCGCGAATTCTGGTCTTCTTTCCGCCCCTTTTTGCATACTAAAAGTAAGCAAGCCAATGACATTATCTTGAAAGAAAATTACAGGATTATTAGTGACAAAAAGGAGATTGCCAATCTGCTTAATGACTACTTTGTTCACATTGCTGACAGCATGCCTGAAATACGAGCAGAGGATTACGGTGAGGATTATGCAAATCATCCCAGCATCAAAGCAATCCATGAACACAGGGGCTCTAGTGCTCCAGCTTGCTTCAGTTTTCGTCGCGCAAGTGAAACCGAGGTTGAGCTATTACTAAAAGAGATCAATGTACGTAAGTCACCTGGTCACGATATGATCCCACCAAAGTTGATTAAAGAAGCGGCAGCTGTTATTGCGCTGCCTATAACAAGTATAATAAACTGTTGCATTGAACATTGCTGTTATCCTGCTAGCTGGAAGATGGGCATGGTTACTCCTTTGTACAAAAAAGACGACGAGTTTTGTAAGATCAACTATAGGCCCGTAACTGTGCTCCCTGCTCTAAACAATATTTTTGAAAGGCTTCTATCGGGGCAGATGTATGAATTTTACAATGGACTCTTATCAGACTTCATAAGTGCTTATAGAAAGTTTTATAGTTGCGAGACCTCTTTGCTAAGGTTGACGGAGGACTGGAGAATGATGCGTGACAGGGGGGAGCTTGTTGCGGTAGTTTCTATGGATCTCTCCAAAGCGTTTGATGTTATTCAGTATCCACTCCTCCTTTCGAAACTGAGGGCCTATGGTATGGACGACAAAAGTTGTGCCCTAATTAGGAACTATCTCTCTAGCAGAACTCAGAGAGTTAAAGTTGGAGACACCTTTTCGACCTGGAAAGGTGTCAAGCGTGGGGTCCCGCAAGGGAGTGTGCTAGGTCCTATGCTATTCAACATTTTCATAAACGATCTTTTCTTCCACGTCAAGAAGGCCAAGTTGAACGCTTATGCGGATGATCATCAGGTATACTACTCCCACGTCGATCCGGCAGCTCTGGATGCATGCGTATCTCATGATGTTGGCGTGGCCAATCAGTAGTACCATGAAAATGGGATGTTAGTTAATGAGAGCAAGCACCAGTGTCTAATCCTCGGTGATACCATAGTTACGGAGTATGGTTTTTCCTTCCCAGTAAAGGACACGTTAGAGATTTTTGGAATGGAAATAGATAATAAACTGAATTTTTCTAAACATATATCAAATGTATGCAAAAAGATTAATAATCAATTTAATGTTGTGTTGCGCTTTAGAAAACTCATATGCAAGGAAATCTTATTCAAACTTTACAAAGCGTATATTTTACCTCACTTTTATTATTGCTCCTCTGTCTGGCACTTTTGTGGAGCGCGCGACGCGGATAAGCTTGAAGCTTTAAATAAAAGAGTACTTATAGCTTTATACTTGGAGATTACTCGTCTCCATACAACATTCGTCTCTCAAAAGTCAGCTCTACTTCTTTGTTTAACAAACGCATTCAAAATTTCCTCATTCTGTTATATAAGAGTTTGTTTTTCACTCATTTTCCTACTTATATGAAGAATATGTTTTCACTCCGGTCCTCTTCCTATGATCTTCGTGGCAACTACATTCTTTCACTAAGTAAACCTAAAACAACTACCTATGGTTTTAATTCCCTTTCTTACTTTTCAGCTAAGCAGTGGAATGCACTGCCGGACTTTTTTCGTACCAGTTTTTTTTGCAGACTTCAAGACTAAAATACAGGATGTTACCTTCATGTAGATTCTTTTTGCCTGACATACTTAAACTTAAAATTGTGAATTGTAAATAATATTTTCTTTCCTTGCATTTAATGTATGTATATATTTTCTATATAGTGTTTATGTAGTGTCAGCTCGGAGATATTAGCTTGTTAGCTACTCGAAAATTCGAGTATAAATAAAGTTTTATGTTATGTTATGTTATGTTATGTGGCAAGCCAGAGTTACTCTCCTTGAGTGATTACCTTCGTCAAGTGCATCGATTAAAGAGCCACGAAAAAAAAAGCAATGGCTAAAAGCAGCAGTATTTTCGGGGTCTAAGAAAAGTCTGGGTATAACACAAGGAGTGTCCCGACGTTTTCCCCAAGTATTACACACGGAAAAGGAAAAAAGTAGAGAACGAAAACGAACTATTGCAGCTGTCAAAGAAACAGAAAAACCTCAGCATTGTATTGTCAAGAGACCCAAATTAACTAACGATGTTTTCCTAGAAAGCAAGGCATATCCAGAATTTATGTTTCGACATAAATTTTCACTTCTCGTGGTGGGCCCCACTCAGTACTAGTGTGGTAAAACTTTTTTCGTTGAAAAAATTCTCACAACGGATCGTATTCTTTACGAGAGCAAGAAACCGAGGCGAATATGGTGGTACTACAGTCAGTGGCAGGATACCTACAAAGTGATGCAGTCATCTGTCGGAAAGGAAATTCAGTTTTTTCGTGGCCTTCCAGAGTTTAAAGAAGATCTTCGGGAAATTGACCCAAAGTTTACCAACAACAACAACAACAACACTTTATTTCACCCCATAATATACAAGAAATAAAAATTGTGTTGGTGTTTGATGATCTTATGGCCCAAGCAACAGATCTGGTCCTCTTGTTTCCTTTCTGTTTACCCAAGGCCGGCATAGAAATGCTAGCGTGATAATGCTGCTACAAAATATGTTTCCAAAGGGAAAATTAAACACGGACATCAGCCGGAATACTCAGTAAATGGCTCTTTTCTGAAGTCCTAGCGATCGAAAACAAATCGGTATCATTGCGGAAGGAATGTTTGACAAAAATCTCCCGCGATTCATGTCAGCTTGAGGGGGGCGTAAGGGGGGTACGAATACCGCAATACCGCACGTGGTAGCGCGAGAATACCGCAATACCGCATCAAAATTTAGCCAAATACCGAAACCGCAGTTACAAATGGGAAAAAGTTGATGTTGTCAATACTACAAATCCTCCTTTCAAATAGAAATAATACTTTTATGTCACTGTTTCCAAATCAAGGTGCGTCGATGTCAAACGTACGATAAACATAAGATCATCGCACTCGTTTAGCTTTGTTTATTACATGTATACGTTTACGTAAATGATACAACAGGAGTTTTCTAGTATCACTTTATATATTACTGATCTGGATCATAAACGGACGGAAAACAGTTGACTCTTATGAGGTTGTTTCAGATTCACAATTAACTCGATTCTGTGTTGAGGGTTTCAAAACGACGACCCGGGCTGCCTTTTGGATTCGAAGGGCACACTGTACAGAAGTACACACTAGCCTGCGTAGCATGGCGGTTTTGGTTAGGCGCGCTAAATAATAAGTCGAAATAAGGCGGGCGCGGGCGAGGAGATTGGGGCGGGAGCTGCTTCGCTGCTCACAGTGGTGCTGCCGACAACACCATGTAAAACTTCCATGCCCGGGGTGGGGGGGGGGGGGGGGGTACTTGGGTTAATATTTGGTTGGTATGTGCCGCTGGCCTCTCAGAGCCCCTACCCCATTACAGTCTATTCTGTGGCCAATTATAGACCCCATCTTAGTCATTTGAACAAATATTTAATTTTCGCCATCCCAACTTCGTCACTTTCTATTTTTATGAATTGACCTTGTTTTAGATTGAATGAAGAACAGTTTACTTTTCATCTACAATACAAACATTCTGGTACCTTTGCTAACCGTAAATATGAAGAACTGTCTTACCCAAAAAAAAGCAGAAAATGTGCGACCCCATTCTAAAAAAACTCTCTGAAAATGCGACCCCATTATAGTAACTCCAGTCGTGAAAATGCGACCCCATCCAGCAGCACATCCTCATTAGCCTCTTATCAGGAAGTACCCCCCCACCACCAACCCCGGGCTGCTATGCTACGTAGGGTAAGCACACACGAATACTAGTACATTCTATATTCCTGCATGCACAACGAGAAGGACAAGTAGTAATTTTTAGACCACACCGTCTTTATAGATTATCTTTCGACACTACGCAATTTATAACGATCGCACTGACCTCACTATTTGCTGGAATATCTGACTGATCACTTAGTTGACCCTGTGGATCGCTCTCTGTTGTTTGGCGACTGGCACGAAAGTGGTGGTAAGATTGGTATAAAGGAGGTTAACCAAGCTGACTATTCCCACAAGGTCCATGAAGTCATAAATAATGCGACATGTTTACGTATCATTGGATGAAAAAGTTAATATCGTTAATCATATCAAGTATTAACTGAAATTAGAAGCCATACGATTTGTCTGCACTGTTTGCGCAATACAATCCCCGACTGTGCACACAGGTCACGCAGGCTAGCCAGGGAGACCTTTTAGGATTTGTATCCTCTTGTCATGAAAAAGAAGCAGATCACCGCGACAGAACGATTTTTTCACCGACTACCGCGGCGTAAAATTTAAACTTACCGCAAACCGCTTGGACTCTGAAAACCGCAATACCGTACTTTGAAATAAAAATTACCGCAACACCGAACCAAAAATGACCCAATACCGCAATACCGCAAACCCTTACGCCCCCCTCCAGCTTATTTTCAAGAAACGGAAAGAGCGTTTCGTTATATCTTCGTTGACAATCGCCCAGACACGCTGAGTAATAAGCAAGTATTGAGTGACATTAACGGTTTTTGCCGTCGATATCCGACTATTAACAGCTCCGCGAAATCGGTCGAAACAGTCAAAACTACCAGTTACTAGGAAAACATTGCCTGCGAAGCTAGATCAGCAGTAAAAGCGCCTCCTGTAGTCAAATCACGACCACGACCATTTCCTTTTGATTCAGTTTGGTCTGAAGCAGCCTAACCGGCGTTGTACAAAATTATATGCAAGGAGCGCCCCGATGCCAAACCCTACCAAAAGACTCTGGGATCACGGAAATGTACCGCATTGCCAGACATCTTTATGATCCGTATCTTCCATTGTACTCGTATGGAAATTACTGGCCTGTGAAAATAAGACACTATTGCAATGGAAAATGGAAATGGATTTATTTGCACAAGGACGGTCCCAGCGTAAGATCTTTCCTAATTGAAAGAACAAAACGAATGCTCAATAGACCAATAACAAATTAATTAAACAGTTGTCGATGCACTTCAAATTGTGTCGATACGACTTCGCATCGTAACAACCAATGTAAAGTTATACTTTTAAGCACGTTGTTAAACATAAGCTTACAAAGAGTGAACAAATTGGCTGGCTACCAATTATATTTAAGGAAACAATAAACGTAAAAAATGAATAAGAAATAAAGCAGATTGACCTACCGAAGAAATAAGAAATAAAACCAGCTAATAATTATATCCAACATAAGTATTTTGAGCCTTTGTTTGAACCAAGGTCACTTCTATCACGCATGATTTCAGCGGGTTGTATCCTGGTATATAACAGCGCCTGCTGGCTATTGGCCAATGATATTTATGATGTTTTTGCGCACTTGTAGCGTGATATTTTACGACCTCATGAGGTGAGAGACCAAAAACGTCATAAATATCATTGGCTGATAGCAGGCGCTGTTATATACCAGGATACAACCCGCTGAAATCATGCGTGATAGAAGTGACCATGGTTCAAAAAAAGGCTCAAAATACTTATGTTGGATATAATTATTACCTGGTTTTATTTCTTATTTCTTCGGTAAGTCAATCTGCTTTATTTCTTATTTAAATTTTTACGCTTATCGTATCCTTTATAATTGGTAGCAAGCCAATTTATTCACGCTTTGTAAGCTTATGTTTAACTTCGTGCTTAAAAGTATAACTTTACATTGGTTGTTACGATGCGAAGTCGTATCGACACAATTTGAATCAGTTTAGGTGTCAATAATTTTGCATAGTTGGTTTATAGAATTAGAACGAATAATTTTGGAGGTAGTTGTCTAGTTTTACCTATAACCTTAAGTTTAGTGATCGAAATTAACTGTGTGGTCGATTTTACAGGCTGCATTGAAAATTTGTAAACTGCCTGTTTGCTTGATTGTCATTCTGTGTGGCTCTTTTTTACGACGCCCGATAGAAATATAGTTGTTAAATTATTTTTTAAGTTGAAGAAAGCAGATTTCAAATGGTTGAGACTGGGGGTTTCCTGATCACCCATTTGTTGTAGTCATAGGCATAATTCTCATTGGATATCATAAAAGATGACATGAGCCAGCTTCAACCGTATATTTCATTACGATTGCAATTTTTAACGGATACGCGATCCAACGCATATTTTTAAACTTGTTTGCTAATGAAATTCATTCATGCACAGATCAATTAGAAACTTCAAATTCCTCAGGCAGACATAAGCATTTGACCAGAGATTAGTGCCATGGAAGTGGGGAATTTGACAGGTGAGGGTTTCTAGGGAGTGGGGAATTTGAATTTTTTGTCTTGGTAAGCTGAGGAATTTGTGCAATCTTGACATTATTATATTGAACAACCTTTGTACCACATAGAGCCGGTAGTTCAGATGAAACAAATACAAAGTAAAAACTTGCAACAGGTGACAGGCCGCACATCTTCGCCGGCGTGAAACCTTTGAAAACCTTTTACATATTGCTCCAGTGAGGAGAACTCTTTCAGAGATCTTTACACTTTAAAATCTGAACGATGATATAGCTTCTGCATAGTGGGCCAAGATACGGCTCGGTACAGTTTATGTTCAGCGGGGGAAAATTGTGTAAGTTGAGACCAGAACCTTTAAAGTGTACAACAGACAATTTACTCACGTCGCGCGTATTCCTGTTGAATGGGTGTTGTATAATAATTCAAGAAGAGAATGGCTATATGTTTGGGAAAGATCACAAATGACGAAATAACTTTATACTAGTGAAAGAGCAAGTACAAACAAAACGAAACGCCATATTTTCTTGAGAACAGAAGCATAAAATTTACGTGAAATTCACATCTATACTCGAATTTACACTATTGAAAACGCACCGTACCTTTCTGGATAATTAACTTGATAAAAAACGAACGATGAAAAAAAAGAAGAAAAAAAGAAATACCGCCGATAAGCGAGAGAGGTTAAGCTCATGCTAAAGGATAGGCACTGAACGACAAGACAGCGACAAAGCGAAAGAAGGCTATGTAAAAAGAGAACATCGTGATGAGTACAAGTGATAGTCTTACCTGTGCGTTAACACGGAGAACTGGAGTTCAGTTTGCAGCGAAGAGATTCGAGCTGGACCCTTCCTTTCCCTGAATTAAGCAAGAAAAATGTATGTCGATCACGAGGCTGCTATTTATGACGGTTTTGCTCACTTGTAGCGTGATATTTGCGACCTCATGAGGTGAGAGACCAAAAACGTCATAAATAGCATTGGCCAATAGCAGACGCTGTTATATTTAACAATTATTCGCCGAAGGCGAAGTTAATATTGCTGAATAATCCCCGAGACGAAGTCCAGGGGATTATTCAACAATATTAACTGAGCGATCTCAACAGAATCAGAAAGGAAACCATTAAAAAACGATTAGTTTGATTGACGGGTGAAAATTCATGCGTGAACACGAAGCCGTAAACAGTGGATGCGCAAAAGTTAGATCTTTACAGTATCTTCAAACATGGCAAATGATAGTTTTAATCCTTTTGTATCGAGTTTTGTAAGCTTTAGCATCAACGGTTTAAAAGAAAACTCCGAAAATTTAAATTACTACCCAATTCTGAGAAGAAAAGTATCTAGAGCTTTATTTGTTTCTGTCAACTCACCGTGAATGAGAAAGTTTTCTTCGTCGCTTCTTGCAAATGCTGTCAACAGCGGCTGCGATCAAGGTGAGCGTTGTTTATCTCCAAAGTTCTTTGTCTTGTTAACTTGCTGGCACGTACAATTTTCGAAAATATTTGCCTTCCTCTCTTCTCTATAAATTAACTTCTATTTATAGGCAAAATTGGTCTTGCGAGAAAATCCCGAAATAACAAAACAATGACAAAGCGACCTCGTTTTCCTCTGTAGTAGTAAACATAGCTTCGAGCGTACAAAAAGTCAGCTAAAGTAAACCACTTCACAATAAATCACGCTGTTTAAACACCATGAAGTCTTTTCTTGCCTTCAAAGTCATCAGCACTTGGATATTCGTGTATTTTCAAAAAGGTTTTACTTTGAAACTTTGGCAAAACACCCAGTTCACGACAGCGATTTTGTTCGGCTTTATATTCACCGCCTAGCGCGGTGAATATAACGTCATAGTCCGAGATAGCTAACCAATCAGATTGCTTGAATTACCAAGATCACTGAGTGTGTGTATACTAAACCAGGATACAACCCGCTGAAATCATGCGTGATAGAAGTGACCTTGGTTCAAACAAGGGCTCAAAATACTTATGTTGGATATAATTATTAGCTGGTTTTATTTCTTATTTCTTCGGTAAGTCAATCTGCTTTATTTCTTATGCAATTTTTACGTTTATTGTATCCTTAAATATAATTGGTAGCCAGCCAATTTGTTCACTCTTTGTAAGCTTATATTTAACAACGTGCTTAAAAGTATAACTTTACATTGGTTGTTACGATGCGAAGTCGTATCGACACAATTTGAATCAGTTGAGGTGTCAATAATTTTGTATAGTTGGTTTATAGAATTAGAACGAATAATTTTGGAGGTAGTTGTCTGGTTTTACCTACTAGGAGTAATCGGAGCTTAGGAGAGTGCGTTTGATATGTTTTTAAGGCCTACAGGTAGCAGTTGAGGGGGAAGGGTGGTTGCGATATAGATAAATATGATTGTGGCATATTTTGAACGTAAGGGTTGCGTACAGCGAAACCTCTATTTAAACTGTTTATCATCGTAAGAAGGTTTTGAAAAGATATCGTATTGTTCGATGTCGATCAAGTGCTTGTAATCGGAGGAGACATTGGCCAGAGTGCGTTGGGCGTGTAAATAGAAGATTTTGTTTTACTGGCGCGATTACAGGGCGATTAGCGCTTAACCCGGGATTCTTTTTCTTTCTTCAAAAACATCCAATCATCAACTTGTTGACAAAATGAATTAAATTGAATTTACTGTTTTAAAAGCTTTCACATGTGAATTCAAACTTCGCAAAAACCCTGTCAAAGCCTTCAATGGAATGTGTGTACCGCTCACGTCAATAACTTTTCTAGTAATTTGGTCGAGCGTGTTGATTTCAGCGACTCGAGAGTGGCGCTACTGTGGGCTGGTTTATAAGTTTTTTCTAATAAATAACATAAGGCTAAAGTGTTCGTCTGTCCAGTGCCGAAAATATCACAAGTCATGTTCAAATGGCGCCGCCGAGCTTCACATCTCGGTATATTTACTTTGTGGCACAACAGTTGCCAAGCTACACAACTCGGTAAATTTACCTTGTGGTACAATAGACTCCTTGCAGTCCGCCTTTTCTCTTTTAAATCCGTCTAGTTCTTATCTCATCCAGCGCGATTGCAAACCACGTTATTATTACTAAACGGAATGAGATTTTTTCTTCTCGGGCTTACGCCCTCGTTTCTCGCGGCTCGCGGCTTTGCCGCTCGCGTGCTTAGGTTTCGCGCGCAGTAACTTTTGCAAAGAAAAATGAGAGACTGCTCGCAGTCTAGTGGTACAACGGCCGCCGAACTAAACCCGGTTTGATGCATGCACCAGGAGTTGCAGACATTTTCCAAAGACAGTAACGAACCATGCTGAAAAATATGAAGGCTTAATATCCAAAGTAAACTTTAACAGCAAACTTCTGAAAGATGAACGCTTTGGACGATTTAGCAAACACAGATCGATGTGCGCTTTACGAAGATTCAGCAAACGTTTTAAAAGATGAACGCTTTACGAAGAATATCAGACCTTAGCCAACCGCTTTGAAAGATGAACGCCGCGGCCACAAGAATCACCACGTGAGTTATCGCGTCAAAGTGAGGCAAATCGTAAGCATGAGCCACAAAGCGAGGCAAATGTGTGTCGACGACGAAAATGCGTTCTCAAAAACATCTCCCTTATTAATAGCACAGGACACCCAATAATGCAGAGAACACCTAACACAAATTAGGGGTTGCGTTCTCGTACCTCGAACGCAATAAGCTTAAGTTTAGTGATCAAAATTAAGAGGCTGTCTCAGTAAAAACCGCCCACTCAATTTCGCGTGAAAAACAATTTTGCCTGAAACTCTGGCGAGTGAAAGGCTTTATCGAGGCTATAACTAAAATAGGTTTACTTTGATTCACAATAATTCTCTGGCCGCGCTGGGGGGCGTCGAGTATTTTGTCCCGCCAAGGCCATTTTGCACGTCTTGAAAACTGAAAATTTGGCAGTTTTTACGGCGCTGTAAAATGTTTGATTTGCACCATCCACCAATGAATTTTATACCTATTTATAGGTAAACATCTCTAGTTTTTCCTGAAAGTAATAGTTATCCGCTAAATTTAGGTGGAAAGACGAAATCAAGCAAAATATGACCCCAACTAAATTGCCTTGGAGTGAAAGGCCAAAAATGACCCTGTTTTAAAAGCTTATTTCTCACGTTTGGAACATACTTGAAAGCTCTAGACTAAATAGACGCAAAGATAGACCATCTGTTATTAATAATATACAAAACCCCGTGTACGTTTTCAATATTTCAAAAGTTATGACCGTTTGTATCAACTCGTATGCGAGCTAATACGATATTTTCAGATTTAGCGTAACAGATCTATCTCAAGCAGATTTTGTCAAAAGTACGGCTTACCTAATTCATTACTGGCACTGACTCACAAATTGAGCCATATTTCAATCCCTGAGATGCCGGGCTCCATAAAATTCCAGTAAATGTGCTTTAGAAACTGCTGGTTGCGGCCATTTTTGAATCCCATGCTAACAATCCTAAGCTCAAAACATGTGAAACTGTGTCACGTTTCGAGCTAAATAGCTCGGTAAAAGAACCGTTCAGAGGTGAAAGTTTGCTCGACAATCAGAAAATCAACTGGGAAGATCTCATTTTGGATCAGAAAATTGAGATTTCAGGGCTACAACCTCGAATAAACCTTCTATTCAACCGGCTCTGCAAGGTCAAATGCAGGTTGACACGTGAACCGGAAATGTCGAAACGCGGAGATATGGAAAACCGGAAATCCAGATCATCCGGAAATCGGCAAATCTGAAATCAATCAGAAGCCGAAGGCAATTCCAACAATTAGGGACAGCTGCATTTGTTTAGGGCTTCTTTTCGACGTTGAGACACGTAAAAGATAAAACCTTCCAAACCGGCGTAGCTGTTTGATTTTCACTGTTTTCGCAGTTCCACTATCGATTGCGTTTAGCAAATAGGCTGCGTAAGAAACAGTAAATATCATTAACCGGTTACAAACATTCTATGTGCGCTAACATATCACACTTGTGACTAATACTTTACAGAAGTTGGCCATGTATCGAAACTGAGTGTGTCGAGATCTTGGAAACCGAGCCAGCTCGGTTGTCTGGGCTTATTAGTGTAGGGGGTCCTTGAAAATCGCTTGTTAAGGGGGCATTCTGGTTGTTTTTTCGGGGAAAATGATGGTGATTTGGGAAAGAAATAACTAAGGGTAGAAAAGGTATGTACATAAAGGAGTTATTCCGCTAATGGGATCAGAGGCACTCCTTGTTGGAGTCTCTGGTATTAATTTTTCTTCTGGTTATTCACTTCATATTTTAATTTCTAGCAACCCCCAAATCAAATCTTTTCCAACTTTTCCAACATTTTTAACATCCTCCCTAATTTTTATACATTAAAAACATGCGAAGAATCATCCAGAAATTCTCAAAAAATTATTGAACCAAGGACTCCATCTTAATTGAGTCATTTTTTGATTCTCTGATAACTTGGACAGCGGATAACGCGAGGAGAGCAGAGGAAAGTCATTTGGATTATAGGGTATGGTTGCAAGAAACTCCCATTTAATCTAGAGTAGCTTTAAGAAAGGAATTAATTCTATATACGTGTTTAGACCTTAAGACCAATGTTTACACCGAATGGTGACACTAGTGGCAAGTCCTAAGGGCGACCCTTTTTGTAGACAAAAAAATCCGGTGCAACTTTGTTTTAGGATTAGCTACAAAACACCATTAAATGGTCGAAAAAATAATCCTACATTTGTCGATAAATTTGGGTTTTCTGACCCAAAACGAAATCTGCTTAGCTAATGTTTTGATTCTCGGACAAGTTTCCCCTCCGGACATTTGATTTATTTTCTTTCTTACCCAGCTATTCATCTCTAAACGTGACATACCAGGTAAAATTCCGAACATAAGCCCCGGGTCTTATATTTTTCAAAGGCCTTTTTTGAGGGGCTTATTTTTGGACGGGCTTGTATTCGGAGGGGCTTAGCTTATAGTTGGAAGGAAACTGACCGTTTTTGATTTGTTTTACTTTGTATTTGAGGGCAATTTTCCAAGTACAAGGCCACAGGGGGCTTATTTCGGAGGGGGCGGTTTCACGGAGGGTTTTTTGTGTCACGAGTTGGGGGGGGGAGGGCCTTTTTTTCGGAATTTTACGGTAGTTTCAGCATGGCATTCAAATATGGCCGCATACCAGCAGTTTCAAAAGCGCATTTACTAGGATTTTAAGTGAAATATTGGTCAATTTTTTAGTCTGTGCCAGTAATGAATTAGGTAAAGTTTGGGAGGAGACGGAGGAGGAAAATCTAGTTCCTGTTGTAAAAACAGTCAAACGGACGGGAGAGGCTTCAGGGAGAGGATCAGTAAAATTTGAAGATGGCTTTCTCCCATTCACTCAAGCCTTCCCTAACCCCCTCTAAGTAATGATCGGCTTCTTAAAAACTTACTCACCGGCCGGGACTATTTATCCGCTCTTAGCAAGCGATTTTCAAGGGCCTTTATACTAATAAGCCGAGACAACCGAGGTGGCTCAGTTTCCTAGATCTCGGCACATTTAGTTTCCATATATAGCCAACTTCTGTGAAGTATTAGTCACAAGTGTGATATGTTAGCGCACATAGAATGTTTGTAACCGGTTAACGATATTTACTGTTTCTTATGCAGCCTATTTGCCAAACGCAATCGATCGTGGAACTGCGTTTCAGTTCAATGAAAATCAAACAGCTACGCCGGTTTGGAAGGTTTTATCTTTTACGTGTCTCAACGTCGAAAAGAAGCCCTAAACGAATGCAGCTGTCCCTAATTGTTGGAATTGCCTTCGGCTTCTGATTGATTTCAGATTTGCCGATTTCCGGATGATCCGGATTTCCGCATTTCCGCATTTCCGGTTTTCCATACTTTCGCGTTTCTACATTTCCGGTTTACCTGTCAACCTGCATTTGACCTTGCAGAGCCGGTTGAATAGAAGGTTTGTTCGAGGTTGTAGCCCTGAAATCTCAATTTTCTGATCCAAAATGAGATCTTCTCAGTTGATTTTCTGATCGTCAAGCAAACTTTCACCTCTGAACGGTTTTTTTTACCGAGCTATTTAGCTCGAAACGTGACACAGTTTCACCGGTTTTGAGCTTCGGATTGTTAGCATGGGATTCAAAAATGGCCGCAAACAGCAGTTTCTAAAGGACATTTACTGGAATTTTATGGAGTCCAGCATCTCAGGGATTGAAATATGGCTCAATTTGTGAGTCAGTGCCAGTAATGAATTAGGTAAGCCGTACTTTTGACAAAATCTGCTTGAGATAGATCTGTTACGCTAAATCTGAAAATATCGTATTAGCTCGCATACGAGTTGATACAAACGGTCATAACTTTTGAAATATTGAAAACGTACACGGGGTTTTGTATATTATTAATAGCAAATGGTCTATCTT
This sequence comes from Porites lobata, assembly GCA_942486035.1. Lineage (NCBI taxonomy): Eukaryota > Metazoa > Cnidaria > Anthozoa > Scleractinia > Poritidae > Porites > Porites lobata. The sequence continues at coordinate 7,369,876 of CALNXK010000003.1, forward strand.
TGCGTCTATTTAGTCTAGAGCTTTCAAGTATGTCCCAAACGTCAGAAATAAGCTTTTAAAACAGAGTCGTTTTTGGCCTTTCGCTCCAAGGCAATTAGTTGGGGTCATATTTTGCTTGATTTCGTCTTTCCACCTAAATTTAGCGGATAACTATTACTTTCAGGAAAAACTAGAGATGTTTACCTATAAATAGGTATAAAATTCATTGGTGGATGGTGCAAATCAAACATTTTACAGCGCCGTAAAAACTGCCAAATTTTCAGTTTTCAAGACGTGCAAAATGGCCTTGGCGGGACAAAATACTCGGCGCCCCCCAGCGCGGCCAGAAAATTATTGTGAATCAAAGCAAACCTATTTCAGTTATAGTCTCGATAAAGCCTTTCACTCGCCAGAGTTTCAGGCAAAATTATTTTTCACGCGAAAATGAGGGGGCGGTTTTTACTGAGACAGCCTCTTAAATGTGTGGTCGATTTTACAGGCTGCATTGAAAATTTGTAAACTGCTTGTTTGCTTGATTGTCATTCTGTGTGGCTCTTTTTTACGAAGACCGATAGAAATATAGTTGTTAAATTATTTTTAAGTTGAAGAAAGCAGATTTCAAATGGTTGAGACTGGGGGTTTCCTGATCACCTACTTGTTGTAGCCATAGGCATAATTCTCATTCGATATCATAAAAGATGACATGAGCCAGCTTCAACCGTATATTTCATGACGATTGCCATTTTTAATGGATACGCGATCCAACGCATATTTTTAAACTTGTTTCCTAATGAAATTCATTCATGCACCGATCAATTAGAAACCTCAAATTCCCCCGGCAGACATAAGCATGAGGGTCTCAGTGGGGTTAACCGATAGGCGTAAAACGGCATAAAATTTAGCCGATAGCCGTAAAAAATGAAAAATTTTAACCGTTAGCCGTAAATAGGGTAAAAAAGAGTTAACCGTAAAAGAGAGTGTTCCCTAGGTTTGCTACTTTTAAGGACGGTACTAAACTCACTTATGGTTGCGTTTTTTATTTCCCGGCTAGTGTAACTCCGTACGCACGTTAGGCGAAGCGCCTTAACCAAGACCTAGGCTCCATCCGGCGCTCTCTCGGGAATTAATTTTTTCCATAGCGAGAGTGTGGCTTCTTTCCGGAGGTCGTGCGTGTGAAACAACACGCAGAGATGTCACTGTTTGTAAAACACGTTGCCGATAAACAACATTTTCCTGTTTTTCTCTGACGCTACGGTAGACATTGCCATGCCTAGTCCCTGTACGGCGTCTTCCCAATCTCGGACAAGGCATTTCGGTGGCGAACTCCCTCGGACCACGTGACCCGAAATGCATTAGTCGCGCAGAATAATGCGGCCTACGGACAAGGCAACGGCAGACAGTCGTTCCGTACAGCCCTTCGCTATCATTAAAAACACTGGACTCGGGAATTTTGTTTTTGGCCGTTTTCACACTAGAGCTAGAAATGGATCGTCCGTCTGAGACTAGCCTGTGTACAGTCGCGTCCTCCCCACAGACAGCCCTTCTCCGATTTTTTCTGAGGGGAGGGGGCGGCTGTACACAGGCTATCTGGAACGGATAATCCCGTCTTCAAAAGTCAGGCGGATTGTTCATTCGAAATTAAAACTATTCCATTTTCAAATTAAGACGTATTACCTATCTGACGCGAATCATCAAACGGATAACCCGTCTCACACAAATAATCCTTCTCTAGTGTGAAAACGGCCATTTCTGTTATAATGAATGTCGCGCCCCGGCCTTGAGTTGGGCGTTCGTGTGTCTGCCTTTGCTTTTTCACAACGATGATTTTTAAATTGACAATTGACATTTCTAAGTGTAAAATAATATTAGAAGTGGAATACTTTATAAAAAGTATAATCTATCAAATGTTAAAATTTTTCAAAAGAATAGCTTATTTCATTCCGAGATGATCCGAAGACCTTTATTCAAAAAAATACAGGTTAATTAATATTTAACTTTTTGAAACAAAGAAGTTAATTTTTAACTTTTTCGTTAACCGTAAATGAAAAAAATTAACCGATAGCCGTAAAAGAGCCAAAATTTTAGCCGATAACCGTAAAATCCACCACCCCATTGAGACCCTCAAGCATTTGACCAAAGATTAGTGCCATGGGAGTGGGGAATTTGACGGGTGAGGGTTTCTAGGGAGTGGGGAATTTGAATTTTTTCTCTTGGTAAGCTGAGGAATTTGTACAAGACATTATTATATTGAACAACCTTTTTACCACATAGAGCCGGTAGTTCAGATGAAACAAATACAAAGTAAAAACTTGCAGCAGGTGACACGTCGCACATCTTCACCGGCGTGAAACCTTTGAAAACCTTTTACATATTGCTCCGGTGAGGAGAACTCTTTCTGGGATGAACGATGATATAGCTTCCGTAAAGCGGACCAAGATACGTCTCGGTACAGTTTATGTCCAGCAGGGGAAAATTGTGTAAGTCGAGCAGAACCTTTAAAATGTATAACAGACAATTTATTCAGTTCGCGCGTATTCCGGTTGAATGGGAAAGATCACAAATGACGAAATAACTTTATACTATTGAAAGAGCAAGTACAAACAAGACGGGACGCCATATTTGCTTGAGAACAAAAGCATAAAATTTGCATGAAATTCACATCTGTACTCGAATTTAAACTATTTAAAACGCACAGTACCTCTTTGGATAATTAACTTGGTAAAAAACGAACGATTAAAAAAAAAAAAAAGAAAGAAATACAGCCGCTAAGCGAGAGAGGTTAAGCTCATGCTAAAGGAAATTTTTAGATTAAAATTTTTAATTTGAAGTTTCTAATTGATCGGTGCTTGAATTTCATTAGCAAACAAGTTTAAAAATATGCGTTGGATCGCGTATCCATTAGAAATGGCAATCGTAATGAAATATACGGTCGAAGTTGGCTCATGTCATCTTTTATGATATCGAATGAGAATTATGCCTATGGCTACAACAAGTAGGTGATCAGGAAACCCCCAGTCTCAACCATTTGAAATCTGCTTTCTTCAACTTAAAAATAATTTAACAACTATATTTCTATCGGTCTTCGTAAAAAAGAGCCACAAAGAATGACAATTAAGCAAACACTCAGTAGTTTACAAATGTTCAATGCAACCTGCAAAATCGATCACACATTAGATTTCGATCACCAAACTTAAGTTTAAGGGTAAAACTAGGAAACTACCTCGAAAATTATTCGTTCTAATTCTATAAACCAACTATGCAGAATTATTGACACCTCAACTGATTCAAATTGTGTCGATACGACTTCGCATCGTAACAACTAATGTAAAGTTTTACCAGTTTTAAGCACGAGGTTAAACATCAGCTTACAAAGAGTGAACAAATTAGCTGGCCACCAATTGTAAAGGATACAATAAACGTAAAAAATGAATAAGAAATAAAGAAGATTGACTTACCGAAGAAATAAGAAATAAAACCAGCTAATAATTATATCCAACATAAGTATTTTGAGCCCTTGTTTGAACCAAGGTCATTTCTATCACGCATGATTTCAGGGGTTGTATCCTGGTATATAACAGCGCCTGCTATTAGCCAATGCTTTTTATGACGTTTTTGGTCTCTCACCTCATGAGGTCGCAAATATCACGCTACAAGTGTCCAAAAACGTCATAAATAACAGCCTCGTAATCGACACACATTTCTCTTGCTTAATTCAGGGAAAGGAAGCGTCCTTGTCGAATCTCTTCGCTGCAAACTGAACTCCAGTTCTCCGTGTTAACGCACAGGTAAGACTATCACTTGTACTCATCACGATGTTACGATGTTCTCTTTTTACATAGCCTTCTTTCGCTTTGCCGCTGTCTTGTCGTTCAGTGTCTATCCTTTGATGAGGTTAACCTCTCTCGCTTAGCGGCTGTATTTCTTTATTTCTTTCTTTCTTTTTTTTTTTTCAATCCTTCGTGTTTTAAATAGTTTAAATAGTTTAAATTCGAGTACAGATGTGAATTTCACGCAAATTTTATGCTTCTGTTCTCAAGCAAATATGGCGTTTCGTTTTGTTTGTACTTGCTCTTTCACCAGGGGCACCCAACGAGGATATAGTTCAAAACCACTTAACATAGCATTGTTGAACGTATTTTAGTATTCAAACGGTAGATGTAGGCATATTTTTATCCCCTAAAAACTTTTCATCTGTTCGGATTTCCTAGCTGAAAGTCTAGTGATCCGAAAATTATAGGGATAAAAACTTACCTTCTCGAAAATTTCAGGCAGGAAAAGGCTCCCGAAAATTCTAGGTGGCCTTTTTTAGGGTCAAAATACGGTAAAAATGGGTAATTATACCATTTTGTATATGTTCGAAAATCCTAGGAGAGGCAGGCAAGCAAGAAATTTTACAACAAATACTCCGAAAATTCTAGATCTCAAATCGTCTTCCGAACAGATATTTTCCCGAAAATTGCCGTTGGGTGCCCCTGTTTCACTAGTATAAAGTTATTTCGTCATTTGTGATCTTTCCCAAACATATAGCCATTCTCTTCTTGAATTATTATACAACACCCCTTCAACAGGAATACGCGCGAACTGAATAAATTATCTGTTGTACATTTTTTAAAGGTTCTGCTCTCAACTTACACAATTTTCCCCCGCTGAACATAAACTGTACCGAGCCGTATCTTGGTCCGCTATACGGAAGCTATATCATCGTTCAGATTTTAAGGTGTAAGATCCCTGAAAGAGTTCTCCTCACTGGAGCAATATGTAAAAGGTTTCACGCCGGTGAAGATGTGCGGCGTGTCACCTGCTGCAAGTTTTTACTTTGTATTTGTTTCATCTGAACTACCAGCTCTATGTGGTACAAAGGTTGTTCAATATAATAATGTCTTGTTCAAATTCCTCAGCTTACCAAGAGAAAAAATTCAAATTCCCCACTCCCTAGAAACCCACTCCCATGGCACTAATCCCTGGTCAAATGCTTATGTCTGCCGGGGGAATTTGAGGTTTCTAATTGATCGGTGCATGAATTTCATTAGCAAACAAGTTTAAAAATATGCGTTGGATCGCATATCCATTAAAAATGGCAATCGTAATGAAATATACGGTTGAAGCTGACTCATGTCATCTTTTATGATATCGAATGAGAATTATGCCTATGACAACAACAAGGTGATCAGGAAACCCTTAGTCTCAACCATTTGAAATCTGCTTTCTTCAACTTACAGGGGCACCCAACGACAAATTTAGGAAGAATATCTGTTCGGAAGACGATTTGAGATCTAGAATTTTCGAACCATTTGTTGTAAAGTTTCTTGCTTGCCTGCCTCTCCTAGGATTTTCGAACATCTAAAAAATGGTATAATTGCCCATTTCTAACGGATTTTTACCCTAAAAAGGTCACCTAGAATTTTCGGGAGCCTTTTTTCTGGCTGAAATTTTCGAAAAGGTAAGTTTTGATCCATATAATTTTCGGATCACTAGACTTTCAGCTAGGAAATCCGAACAGATGAAAAATTTTTAGGGGATGAAAATATGCCTGTATCTACTGTTTAAATACTAAAATACGTTTAACAATGCTATGTTTAAGTGGTTTTGAACCATATTCTCGTTGGGTGCCCCTGAACTTAAAAATAATTTAATAACCACATTTCTATCGGGCTTCGTAAAAAAGCGCCACAAAGAATGAAAATCAAGCAAACAAGCAGTTTACAAATTTTCAAAGCAGCCTGTAAAATCGACCACACATTAAATTTCGATCACTATACTAAAGCTTATAGGTAAAACAAGACAACTACCTCGAAAATTATTCGTTCTAATTTTATAAACCAAATATGCAAAATTATTGACACCTAAACTGATTCAAATTGCGTCGATACGACTTCGCATCGTAACAACTAATGTAAAGTTATACTTTTAAGCACATTGTTAAACATAAGCTTACAAAGAGTGATTAAATTGGCTGGCCACCAATTATATTTAAGGATACAATAAACGTAAAAATTGAATAAGAAATAAAGCAGATTGACTTACCGAAGAAATAAGAAATAAAACCAGCTAATAATTATATCCAACATAAGTATTTTGAGCCTTTGTTTGAACCAAGGTCACTTCTATCACGCATGATTTCAGCGGGTTGTATCCTGGTATATAACAGCGCCTGCTATTGGCCAATAATATTTATGACGTCTTTGGTCTCTACGTACGGATCAGAAAGGTCACAAGAAGAACAACCATATATAAGCATATACAGCTAGATTAGCTAATTTATTATTTATTGTTGTCATTTATCGCTTGCATTTCCACTGAACTTGATAGCTATAATATAGGAATTAAGCACTATACACAATTACATTTACTTTATGCACAAAATTTCGAGTAATACTGACAAGAAAGTGAGCATGCGAGCAACTGCAAAAATTTGGGGAGCACGAGCAAGCGAGCACTCGTTTAAATTTTGCGAGCAAATCGAGCATAGGTAAAATTTTGCGAGCGGTTAAAAATTTTAATGGACCATTCTTCACCCCTAATAATGAGGCCTAGGGACAAGGCCGCCGGCAGACAGTTGTTCTGTACAGTCCTTCGCTATCGTAGAACAAATCAAAACAAAACAAAACAAAAACAAAAAAAAAACAAAAAACACTGACCCTGGAATTTTGTTATTTTTGTTATAACTGTGGATGTCGTGCTCCCGGGCCGCGAGTTGGGCGTTCGCGTATATGCTATTGCTTTTTTACGAAAAAAGCTTTTTAAATTGACTGTTAACATTTCTATGCGTAAAATAATATTAGAAGTGGAATACCTTAAAAATACAGTGAAACCCCTCTTTACGGACACCCGCTTAATACTTAATACGGGCAGCTCGTTATTAAGGACAGTATGCTTTGTCTCTGAGGAAAGAAAGCCCTTACATAGTCTCTAAATTCATCCCGAGATGATCCTAAGATCTTTATTTTGCTTTAAAGATACAAAAATAGAGGTTTATTAATATTTAACTCTTTGAAACGAAAAAATTAATTTTTAACTTTTTTGTTTACCGTAACTGAAAAAAATTGACTGATAACCGTAAAAGCCAATACCCCATTGAGACCCTCGGCCTTTCCCCTCAGAAAAAATCGGAGAAGGGGTGTCTGTGGGGGAGGGGGGTGACTGTACACAGGCTAGTCTCATAGTGTTAAAACGGCCAATAACAAAATTCTCGTGTCCAGTGTTTTTAATCATAACATAACAAAAGCAAACCGCGCGCTCTGATTGGTCAGTTAGCCACTACCATTTGCCCGTGGGTGCACGCCAAGAAACTAAGATAGCGCGGTAAAATTTAGGCAAATTCAACAAATCTCCTCTCCTGACGGTAAAATACACAGATGAAATGCACATATGAAAAGTGGAAGTTGAAGAAAATGCTAAGCTGTCGTTTTGAAGGAAAAAAGACAAAAGATCAAGCGACAAATTTACCCTGGATGAATTAATCACTGTTTTCCTCGCGGCTAGAATCGGCTGAAGGATAATCGAGCGAGCGAAGATTTAAGGTACATTTTGTATGTTTTTCATAGAATAGAAAGTCTGTTTGAAATGTAAATTTATCAATTAGCATTGTGTTATTGACTTTTTGGTCAAGCTGATGCTAAATTCAAGCAAATATTTTAGGAAACACGCCCAAATTCGAGACAGCTTTGTTGTGAAGTTTTCATCGCATCGATTAAAAATTTTAGTTGAGTTTAAACGGCACATTACGCTGGAATAAGCGAATTTCATTTGAGTACAGAAACATTTGGGTTTTCAAATAAATTTTTCAAAAAATGACTTCTGTGTGTGTTATTTTGTTCCTCGGTGTTCATTCATAACAGTCGTTCAGAGAACGGTCGAAAAACAACAGCTTCAGCGCCGCTGTGTGTCGGCGAATTTCAGTTTTAACTTTGACTTTCATAGCTGCATTTCCCCAGACAGATTTCGATACTTGGGAAGTTTGCTAAGCACTCAAGAAGCTAGAGTCGCACTCGGCTATCGCCTCGTGCGACTCTTACGCTTCTTTCGTGCTTAGCAACCTCCCGTGTGCATCCATAACTCCATGGTTGCACGCTGCACGTTTACCATTTCTTAATTATAGCGAAAGACTGTACAGAATGACTTCTGCCGTTGCCATGTCCCTAGGCCTCATTATTCCGCGCGCCTAATGCGTTTCGGGTCACGTGGTCCGAGGGAGTTTTTTTCCTCAGATATGCCACCGAAATGCCTTGACCGAGATTGTTGTTTATCGGTAACGTGTTTAAAAACAGTGACATATGTGCGTGTTGTTTCACTAATAGTGAGCTTACGCAACAGGACGGCAGAAAGAAGAGGACCGCAAAACACTTGTGTGTGACAAACGTGACAGGCCTATTACTTATGTGTTTTGTGGTGATCTTTACTTGAGTTAATGTTTTCTGGTCTTTTACGAAAAAACCTGTTTAAAGGAAGGTGAAGATCGGCGGAAAAGTTTTTCTAACAAAATTATTGTCGCGCTTGTCACACAAGGTTTGCCGTCTTCTTTCCTCTCCCGTCCTGTTGCGTAAGCCCACTAGTATTTCGAGGGCACGACCTCTTGAAAATCACAAATATTAATCCCCATCAAGAAGCCAAATTTTCGCTACGGAAAAAACTTGGCTCTTAAAGAGAGCGGCGGAAATGGAGCCTAGGTCTAGGTCAACACCTAAAAGGCTTGGGCTTACGTGCGTACGGAGTCAAAGTAGCCGGGAAATAAAAAACGCAACCATAAGTCAGTTTATCACCTTCCTTAAAATTAACAAATCTAGGGAACCATTTCTTTTACGGTTAACTCTTTTTACCCTATTTACGACTAACAGTTAATTTTTTTCAATTTTTACGGCTATCGACTAAATTTTTGGCCGTTTCACGCCTATCGGTTAACCCCATGAAGACCCTCCTCTAAGCAAGCGAGTTGCTCGTAAACCCCCCACAATATGTTTACCAATGCTGGGGAAGATGGGAGCTGCCAAGACCGAGTTTGTCAATGTATTGCCGGAAGGTAAAAATTGGATTTTCAAAGGTATATACTTTTCCATTTCAGATGGTACAGTTCGAAAAGCTGCTAGAAGAATTCGCTGAAGAAAATTTTGGTGATCAAAAGGGAAACTTTTTTCCTGTTTGTCATGGCCGAATCCAAGAAATAAAGTTATTTGCGCTGTTGGTTAAAGGACCAAGGGGTATTTGGGGACGTCCCCTTAAACCAAATAAGCTTACAATCCTTGCAGGCCTGGAAGATTACGTAGTTGGCGGCAAAAAGGAAGAGTTTCTCGAAGCTTTAAACGAAAAGATTAAGAAAGAAGACCATGGAATAGAACTAAAGGAAGCCAACGGCAATGATAAAGGAGCTACTAGGTAATTAGCGCTAAATATGAAGCACGCCGAATGTTTTAAAAATATAAAAGTCACCTGATAATAAGTCAATAGGCTGATTTAGCAACAGAACGGGAACGCCATTTGACGACGGGAAAGCGCGCAGAAAGGACTAAACTCGACTTCCGGTGCCCAGTTTGCCGCTCTGTCATTGGTCAAACTAGTTGTTTGATTTGCGCGTGCCGTCGTCAACTGACGTTCCCGTTCTGTTGCTAAATCAGCTTAATATATTCTACTGCAGCCTATACTGTTGATTTACAACACAAAGGATAAGCAATCACCCACACAGTGGTCAATGATAAGTAACAGTTACAAAGGACCAACGAAATGCGGCATGACGTAAGCCACGTGCTATGGCTGTGCACTGATTAACAAATAGATTCCATGTTGCCGTGCGTCTGTTCAGTAATAGGGAGGTTAAGCAACAACGACGGCGACGGCTAACAAAACGTCACTCTAAACTAGACGCGCTGCTTCAAACATCGCACTTATTCCATCTCGTTCAATTCGTCAAATGTTGGCATTTTTTTTTCTGGAGTTCAATTCTTAAAGACTGTATCGAAGTTCAGGAAAAGACATTCCCGTCCCGTCGCTAAATCAGCCTAATAGATCACAGATGACGTCAAAATGTGGCAAAAACAAAGAAGTGGCACACAAGCCGCAGGCGAGTGTGTCACTGATGTTTTTACTACATTTTGACGTCCTCTGTGATCTATTACTGAGCAGACGCACGGAAACATGGAATCTATTTGTTTTATACTATGATATGATCAGAAAAGAAAAACGACCGATACAAATACCTGCCTCATACCGCTTGACTCCTCTTTAGCTTACATGTATACAGTTTCTTCGAAAATATTTTCACCATCTTTTCTTGCTCAAAGCAGAATAATGGCGAAAACATTTTGCAAAACAGCGAGTCTCTCATAGCGATGACACACCATGGCAACTGTTGTGAAGTTTTCTGGTAGTTTAGGCACTCTCAAATCAATAGCTTTTTTGGTCCTCGTTTGTCCATTTTTCTTCTTTGTAATAGCTCCTACTAAACTTTTTCCGAGGCTTTCACTTGCTTTAATTCGAAATAATCTCACAAAGCATTTTCAAAACCGCGCGCCATGTTGAACAAAACAAAGAAAACAAGTTTCCCGTGACGTCATCCATGTATCTGTACTCCAACAGATCATGGGCAACTACCAATCACAGCACGCGTAGCATTCACATCATTGTATAGAGTGAAATAAAGGACATCACATGGCCGCGCGGAGATACCAAATTTCTCTTTGAGTGTTCAAAAAGTGGAAGACTAGTCTGCGGAACTGCAGACCGCGGAACCGCGGAACCTGTGGAACCGGCGAAACCTAAAGGAATGACTGTTTTATTACAACTCCCTTTGGCTAACGTGATAAAATACAATCAGTTATAACACTGGTGCGTAGTGAAATGAAAATTGTTTTCAGATGCGAAAACTATGTTCAACTCGACGCTTTAAACGTTGTTGATTTCACAATGATTTACTTGGTTTGGCTCTCATTTCTGTGTTAGTGTCACGCGCCGGTTGATATTATCGTCTCCCGTTTCATAGTTGGTTATTTAAGCAATGGACCACACTTTCTATGTAACCCACGCGGGATGTTGGGAGAACACGAGAAAAGCTTGTAAATCACGAGCCGAAGTGGGTTATCACGCCGGTAAACCCATAGAAAGTGTGGTCTATTGCTTTTATGAAATAACTTCTGGTAGAATGGAGTCTTTTAGGTAAAAAATATGGTTCTAGTACCGTGATCAAGTCACGTCTTCTCTCTAAAGTCATCATAAGCCAATCATGACTCACGATTTAATAGCGTTGAACTTTCTCAAAACTCAGTTCAGTCAAACAACAAACAGCAGCACTTCAAAACACGAGGTTTGGCACTCATTACATGATAACTTATGAAAGCTGTTTTACAGGAAAAGTCAACACATATTCATGCGAACGTACAATGAAAGAATACGTTCATGGTTTGTTTACTACAGAAGTAGAAATTTATTGAACATCAGACTGTACGCAGCTGTATTTTGTTGAGTCGATCCGTAAGAATTTCATTGTTACAGACGGAACTGACAGCTATTGTAATGGAGGACTTCATTCACTTTTTACATGCCGCAGTGGTTTAAGATCTGTTTTCTAGACTTTATTATGATCAAGAAATGCTGCGGTAACGACGTGGCTGCATTTGCGAAGTTGTCGCATGTAACTTTATATGCACGTACAGCGACCGATGGAAATATGTCAGTGGTGGAGAAAGGTTTCTTTGCCGTAGCCACATATTGGCGTTAATATTTGTCGATTCGTGAAGTCAGGTGGTTTGGGGTAGGTTATGGCATAATAATAATAATTTGTGCAAATGTTGGAAAAAACCAGCCCGAAACTCTGACATCTTTCATCATCGTTGGCAGCTTGTTTACAGCGGCCGATTTTATACCTAATCATAACTATAACAAAATTCTTAAATCTGATTGGCTATCAACTGCCCTGATTTCAGCCTTAATAGGACAGTTAAATAGGACAGTACGTGTCATGCCTAAGTAATTGGACAGTACGCGCCATCATGCGCGCGCTTAAATGGCTTTTTTTTCACTGCTAGCAAAAAAATCTCGGAATTTCTTGTATTTTGATTAAAAAAGAGCCTAATATATCCCAAATTTTGTTAAAGTTATGATTAATTGGTAACAGAACTTCGTGTCGTCCAATTCGGTCGGTAATCATACTCGTGATTAAACAGATCGGACTCCCGCTACGCGGTCGTCCGATTTTGTTAATCACTCGTATGATTACAGACCGAACTGGACTCCACTCAGTCCTGTTACCATTACATATCTTGATCAGAGATCTCTTTTTGGAACAATTTCTTTCATTAAGGAATTTAATTTTGACATAAAATAAATCAAGAATGCTAAAACTATCCGTTTTGTTGCTGGTTGGCACATGGTTAAGTTTTCCTAGAGACTTTCTACACCAGAAATTCACACAGTTGTTGTCTTTCTCTCGGATTGGCATCGTCGTGAAATGTAAACTGTTTTCCAGCTTTGTACTTTATAACTTCTTAAGCTATGGCAGTAGCGAATTGTGAGGCTCAGTAATAAAATGTGGAAACCAACGCTTTTAACGTTACAAAGGGCTGGGTAAGTAACTTTTTCTGTTTTTTAGCCTTTCTAAAATCGTTGTTTGCAGATCAATTGCCGGTTTTGTTTATGGCTGGTGGTCCGGATGCCTTTTTCTATGGGTTTACCGGTATAATAAACCATAGGTTTTTGACCAAACAGATCACGCGTACTATCTCAGTTATTTTATAATAGTTTATTAACAATTCAATTAATAACTAACGATGAAACGCGAGACGATAATAACAACCAGGGCTGACCACATTGTGTAGAATTGAACATAGTGTAGATTGCGTAGACTTGAACATAGTTTTCGCATCGTAAAACAACTTCCATTTCCCTTTGAACAGCAGATTCAAAAATTTAAAAAAAAAACAGGATTACATCTCTTATTTAATTTCCATTTGCAGTTTACAAATAAGAGCGTGGGTTCCCTATCTCATATGTGAAAATAACACATTTTTTCACTTGTGAAGGTATGTTTTCGCGCGAACGCTTAGTATTTCATTCGTGTTTTTATAATAATTATTTTTATTTCCTTAGCGAACTGAACACAACACAGCATTTTTGATATTTAATTTTTAATATAGCTATTGGAGGAGCACAGAACGGCTGGTGATGGAGTCCATTACTCTGTTAGACTGCAAAACAGTCGGTTTTTTTCTCAAAATCAGTAAAGAATCTGTAAAGCGTGGCGTAACGGGCGTGTGAGGCGAGAGAGAAAAAACTTTTAGAAAAAAAGTCTCGCTCTATGTTTTAAGTCTCGTTCCAGACCTTTTGTTTGACTGCTCGCGCGTACTTGAATACGCAAAAATACGGACTGTTTTGCAGTCTATTACTCTATGTTTTGTTCACTGAACATGCAACAATATTAGGATTTCCCACAGTTCCTTTTCAATGTGCAGTTCGTCAAAGAAAATTCCCAAAGTTCGGTAGCCTGCCGATTACTTGCCTTAGTTCTGCAAACCAACAGTTTGTCCAGCTGATTTTGCTGTTAATTATCCTAATTCAGCATTCTCAATATCCCCCTTTTTACTTGAAACGCTCAATTTCATAGACCATATGACTTTAAGAAACTACAGGCTTTGGAACGAGATGTCCGAGGTCTCTGAGGTATTTCCATTCCGGCCCGGTACGTTACCCAAACTACCAAAAATCGAATTTCATCTTATTCACTGCTTATTCTGCTCCTCGTGCGGCAGTTGCAATCGCTAGTTTTGAGATATACGGCTGAAAATTTTCAGGTTACCTAATTGTAAAATGCTCTTTCAGCTTGAGCGATCCAAATTTTTCAAAACTGAGCTGTTTTCGTGTTTACCGAAAGTTGATCACGTGATCACGTCATGCAAAGAGCCCAGTGACTCATACTTCACTCAGTTTAACACGAAAACAAAGCAGCACGATTTAATCCCGAAAGTCACTTGTCACGTAGACAAAAACGTAACGCAAAGAATGAAACCAACGTCCCTGTCCTACCTATATGTTCTATATCATGATTTTCACGAAATGCGACAGATAATTCATGAGTCCCGCACATCTTATAAGATACATCACGCTTCACGTGCATAAATGGTTTCCACGGATCATGTTCCTATTTTGGGAACTTTCACGCGTCACGCACTAAATTTGGGCCTAATCACGCGTCACGCATAAACTCTTTGCCACCCTCTGTTTAAAGCCTGCGTTTTTTTTTTTTCTAAGAGCCCATGCATGCAGGCTTCCGACATCTTACGATAATTTTTTTGTGTTCCTTGATTTAGCAAGGTAGAATTTGTATTCAAGGCAGCCAATTGTGCTAGTGCAAATATTAAGATAAGTGAAGATCTTGGTTTCCTAGACCTGGGGAGAATCGATCAAGATTACATAAAAGACCCGGACTTACGTGAAATATTGGCCAATACAAAACTGGACATCAATAAAGCAGAAGTCTTTGAAGACAAAAAGCTGCGTTTGATAACCTCAGTAATTTACAGCGAGCGATTTGAGATTAAAGGCAACAGAAAGAGCGAGGTAAATTTACCCTTTGATAACTACCCTAAATGATATCATATAGAGAAGCAAAGGGTACATAAAAGGGGGTAGCACGTCCCAGACCGCCCTCCCCCCCCCCCCCCCCCTCCTAGGTAGCTCGCGCCTTGCGGCGCCAAAAAAATTTCGCGTCCAGTGTTCGCCACTTGTCGAAAACCCTGGACTTATCATATTGAGCTCGAAGTGAGTGAACTCAACTGTTGGTGGCATGTTATGACGAGAGGTATGGGGAAGACTGGTGAAATAACTTTTCTTCTTGATCTCCGCGCTTTTGAGTCTGAAATAGAAATATAGCCAAATGAGCCTGGGTTAAAATGTTTGAAGTCTGTCTGTGCCTGCCATGACCGGTTGTACAATAACTTTTCCCTTTCCCCTTTTGGCGACATTTTGCTGTGTTTCAACAATTTGAATTTGTAGCGTAAGGAGCCATAGCAGAATAGCCTGATGTGATGTGCCAAGAGTACTCTTTAGAAATACTCGTCCAAAATTGCGCCAAAATTAATATTTTAACCCTGAAATATTGCTTCTGTTGGTTGCCTGTGTACCTTGTTGTTGTGTATATCGCTTCTGTTGGTTTTGTTGGTTATTTTCTGTTTATTGGTGACTTTATTCGTTGTTATTTGTATTAATTTCGAAGATGGACGTGGACGGCGAAGTCAATATTCCCGTGCACCCTTTGGCACAGCTAAAGGGAAAATTTAAGAAGAGCAATATTCCCCCAAAGATTGCTAGTAGGAACACTCGTGGACCATTCCTTTTCAAGTGTTGCCGTGTTATTTATAACAAGGAAGAAAACCGATTGGAGCTTCCGAAAGGAGAGGTAGTCGGCAAAAATGTTTTCAGAGGTGATGAGGACGACGAGGACGATGAGGAATATAAAAACTCAGCAGTAAGCCTGGAGGAGGGGGAAGAAACCAATTTGACAGGTATAATTAATAATGTTTTTTAAACAACACAAGGGTTTTAGTTTATATATATATTTCGTATATACACACTCAGTGATCTTGGTGATTTAAGCAATCTGATTGGTTCGCTATCTCGGACTATTCAACAATATTCACCTCCTAGCGAGTGGATAATGTGTGAGCTCGGTGTTTTTCCCATTTTTTAGAGAACGATCTTTTAAAAGTCGACAGAATCCTAGGGCTGACTTTTTTTAAGACAAGTAAAGACCTGGAAGGATTCAATACGGCGTTTTTCAATTTACTGTCGCTGAGTTTTGTGCTCGATGGATTGTTTACAACTCCCGTGTATTCACGTAGAAGAAGCCGTTTCGTGAACTCAGCGTTTTCTAACAGGAAAATTTTGGCTCAAAATCGAAGTCCTGATGTTTCCCTCGACTTCGTCTCAGGAAACATCAGGACTCTCGGGAAAACTAAACTAACTGGTTTCCCGAGGGATCTGACATATATACCCGCATGGATGCATTGACTACAGGCAATTAACTGTTTAGCAGAATTACATGCAAAACTGATGTCTTGGTGCGAATATTTCCACGCCCTATCCGTGATTAATCAAAGGCTTGCCAGATTACTGGGTCGCAGTCATCTTCCAACACACACCCACATCATCCTTAAAATCCTCCTTCTTGACTTTGCGAACTTTGTCTGTAAGAACAATATTAGGTCCCTCAACATGCAACAACTTCAGGTTTTACAAATATAAAGGTCCACCAATCCATTTAAGTTATTCTTGATATCCCAATGGGCTCATCTGATGTTAAATCTCTTTTAGTCTGAGCTGTATTAAGACCTATTAATGAGTCAGTACCTTTTGTAAAGAAAGCCGCGAAAAGCAGTAGATTTACTGAAAAAAAAAAAAACACTGTCTTAACGGGCTTTGAAGTCTACTTTCAAAACGATCTACGGTGGGACAGTTTGGCTTTTTCCATTCCATTCAAATCTTTTAAATTTAAAACCAGTCACTGACTAAGAACACTAGACTTCCCAGAGCTGCATATAACTCCGTTAGATTTTAAGAGTGTCAGCATCAGCATTTTGCGAAACTTCATCAGACAATCGAAGACAGACATTTCCAAGTCATGTATTTTTGCGCAAGGTTAAAGATAATATTAAAACAATTTCACACTCCTGTCTAGTTTTTTGCGACAAGTGTTGATGGCCTACCAGACTAGAAGTCTCTATTTTGGTCTATCGGCCCAATTTGCATAAAACCTTGAAAGAGCAAAATTCGAACATAATTCGAGCCGTTTCTGGTTGAGTGGCGTCAAGTCGTTATCACGCAACGATCTGAACGATAGCTAACTTGTTGTTATGATTGAGTGTGATTGATGATTAATAAAGAATAGTAGGGAACAATAGCAGTTTATTTCAAACCCAACTGAAAAAGCCACGCGAACGTTTTTCATACCTCTACAACGCAAAGTTGAATTAATAGACACTAAATCATAAACCCAATCAGGGTCGTAACTATCAAATCCAAGATGTAGAAAAACCTTTGGCGGGCAAGAATTAATACCAAATAACTACTCTCTAACACCTTAGATTCTTTCACAAGTGAGGATAGTGCAAAGCTGGAGGATATAAAGGAGTCAGTGTTGAAACCTACCAAGAACAGAGAGGAGCGTAAAGAACGGGTCAAAAAGTACCTGCAGTGGGTAAGAACAATTACAGCAAATAATCAAGAGCTCATAACCCGGAGAGTAAACATGACTCCCATGAGATAACTCTTCGCAATCGCGTTATCACAGATCAAGTTATCTTCAGTATTATTTCGGAGTACTTTTCCTTTAAATGTCATAAAACATCAAAGACATTTTTTTTTGGCCTCCACTTATTACTGACTGATTTTTTAAAGACTTTTTTGATAGTCAGAAATTGCGGGAAATCGATCTAAAATAAACTAATATGTGAAAACTCCGTTACGTTGAAGGGAGCTCCAGGGGTATAAGCCTTCATGGTCACACACAAATCAACTTAAGGGAGAGAAACTGAAAATAGGGCAAAAGTCAGATATCAGTGAGAAGCCACTCCTTGATTCAATTCACATGAGTCAAGTCATTTCACGATGTACAATGGTCTTCAATGCTTACTAGTGAAAAAATTTGAATATTTTATACATTAGGTTTTGACGTTTGAAAAGAAGTCCCTACAGTCGAAATTCTCGTGTGGGCCACCCCGACTTAATTCATGGATCCACCCAAATTAGAAATGTCACCTCTTGTTAACTGATACAAACGTCGATCTTTTAACAATTTAATGACTTCATTGAAGAGATTAGGTTCGCCGGGTAGATGAAGAGTTCGACTGGACTTCTGTACTTACCTTTTTACTTACTATAATTGCAGTTTGTAGACGCGCTGACAACAGGCCAGAAAAGGTTGCGTCTTGATGAGCCTCTTACTGATGAAGATTGCCAGTTTCTTCGAAGCATTTTTGTGCCCGCCATTAAGAATCAGTCAATTTTGTCTCTCCCAAAAAATTTTGACGAAGAAAAGATTCAAGGATACGCAATTGTTTTGAAGTTTATTTCTGGTAAGATCCTGCCTGTTTGCACAAATATTTTCTTTGCAATATTTACTATTTTGCTATCCTGGTAAAATCAGGATTGAATGAACAAATCAAAAGAAGAGTCATGACGGTATAATAGTTATTAAATGAGGCAAAGTATGACATGAATGATATTGAACAATTAATGCAGATTGAGATAGGTGTTATCCAACCCCGGACCTATGGCCGAGGTGGATAACAACCTCCGAGATCTGAATGATTCGTCATATCATAAGAAAGCCGAATCTGATTTTGTTGTTGTTGTTATTTTTTCAAAATATTTTCTCTGAAGTTCTTTAACATCCTTACCTCCCCACAGGCATTCTTTTTTATGCAGATACTCCTAAAATATTTTTATGATTAGAATACTCACGTTGTATAAATGTTTACTAGACGATTCTGTTTATAAATACTACGAGAATTATGATTTGTCGTTCTTGATCATACAAAGGGCCATCTCGTAAGAATGTACTAACATAAGTTTAAGTATAAGAAACTGGTGATCACCAGACTAAGGCAATAATGTCCATATTTTTGTGACTATAAGTATGAACAAAAATATGGACATTATTGCCTTAAAAAATCTTCATTCCTCACACACATCATAGTTAGTCAAGGAGACTGGTTATGAAAGCCGGCAAACATCAAAGGTGAAAACAACGGTTCGGTAGTTTATTTCCGAAGCTTCCTGCTGACCATGCACAATCCTATCGCGCAGTGGTGAGAGCACTCGCCTTCCACTAATGTGGCCTAGGTTCAATTCCCTGCGTTGAAGTCATGTGTGGGTTGAATTTGTTGTTGGTTCTCTCCCTTTCTCCGAAAGGCTTTTCTCTGGGTGATCCGGTTTTCCCCTCTCCTTAACAACCAACTCTTCCAAATTCCAATTAGATTTGGAAGGCACGGACACTTTTCAACCAGTTCTCTTGAACTCCTAAGCGCTCCGTGGGTAAACAAATTACTTGCATTTTTTTTTTCACGGCAAATTATGACTAAATTAAATAAATTAATGCGACGTTTCTATTGGTCACTAAGTTCAAAATAATAAGAATGCTACTGAACGTTAGGCACGCCAGTCATGTCCAAAAAAGCAAACAAAAAGTGATATAACAGCGGGTTTTATAACCATTTCACTTTAAATTAGTGACTAAACGTGCGCATACTTGCAGGGTCAGTTTGTCGTTAGATTAATTGTTAGCTTAACCTGAACTGATTTTGTTAAAAAGAAATCTATGTTCCATCTTGATTCCATACTCTAGACTTGTCTGAGGAAAGCTGGGATGAAATAGAGAAAGCTTGGGCTGAGAAGGAAGAGCATTTGGAAGACAACAAATGAACTGACTGATATAACTGTAATCACGTTCTCTGACCTCGATACAAGTGTCGGTATAGGTGTGATCAGCTTTCGATGTATGTTAAGAAAAGTAGTTTCAGATGTTGTCGCTGTTTTTATTCAAGTGTTCTATAGTCACTGTCATTGATGCATTGCTCAATGAGATCAATGGAAACACTCAGGAATAGTTTCAAACGCGCTTTTTGGTAAGTTTGCAGCAAATCAGTTGACAAGCACCATACGTTTAGTTATAATAGGAGTGACTTAAGTGTGTAGTAAGTCTTGCATAATCTAAAAACAAGTTCATCTACAGAACGTCCGACATAAGCTCTTGCAAATGTGAGAGGCACATTTTAAAATTTCTGACAATAAATTTAATAACCATTGTG
This sequence comes from Porites lobata, assembly GCA_942486035.1. NCBI lineage: Eukaryota > Metazoa > Cnidaria > Anthozoa > Scleractinia > Poritidae > Porites > Porites lobata. The sequence continues at coordinate 7,389,639 of CALNXK010000003.1, forward strand.
TACTGCCACTACAAAAAAGCATGGTCAAAGAGAAGATTTTAATGAAGAATTTTCATTTTAAATTACTTACGTTATAATAACTACTAAGCAAATATAGCCATGATATGGAGGAAAGCGGAAAGTTGAAGCTGAAGCAGCTGAAAGAAAAAGATCATGAATTGAGGACTGGTGGACAATAATGACTGATCTTTTTCTTCCTTCCACTTTCATCAGCCCATCACCCTTGTGTGTTTCTGTTTTAGTACGTGTTTTGTTTGTTTGTTTGCTGCTTCAGTTTCACCCAACTTTAACTTTAAGGTATCAGCCACCCTTCAGGACCGTCCGCGCGCGGATCGCTGTAGCGTTAGTTGTTTTTATAAAAACCCCTATAAACCATATATTTTTTAAAAGCTTAATAATTCCAGATTATGGATTTGAACTAACAAAAACGATTTACTTAAATGTGTTTCGAAATTGGAACGTTTTGTGTAAAAGTACACTTCTCTATAAATCATGTTCCACTCCCGCCGGAAATAAACGGAAGAAAACAATTAACACCGCATTCGCTTCTCAACACGTTCCACTAAAAAACCGTGTCTCGGATTTTTGACAAGTGCGTTTGTGTTTCTTTTATTAGCAAATGAAGTTGGGAAAGGCAATTAGTCAACACTCCCCGTGGAAAAAAAGCTCTAGCTTTAAAATGAAAAGGAGTATTAAAATTCGCAGACACGGTTTTGTAGAAGAGATATATGGCATCACTCTGGCCAAATTTTAGCCAAATTGACTGAAAGGCTGCCGACTTGGAGTTCAAAACGTACGAGTCGATCGGCAAAATTTGCGTTCGGAGATAAAATAGAAAATACATTTTTGGCGGCATCCTACCTGGAATGAGATTATAACACCTAAATGTTTATTCTGATTGATATCAGAGAGGGATCAATTTTCTCTAACAATAGGACTTTGACAGGTAACATGTAACAGGAACAAACTTTCGCGGCAAGCAAGGGAACAGTTTAATTCTCCGTTGGAAAACTTCCACTCTTTTACACCACGAGAAGCACGGTTTAATTCTTTCTCGAGCAAAAGTTTTGCCTCTCCTTCGATCTTTTTCGTATGATCCGCCCAGGCGTTTTTGTCGATCGGCGCCAGGCCAAAAAACTTTGAAGCCGCCGAATGTCCACCACCGATTGCTCGAAGGCCAAGAACTGAGGCCCGGTTTATTTCAAACGCTCTGCTCTTCTCGGAAGAACTAAAACAGAATTTGTCTTGTGCGACGGACGGCTTTCATTCTCGCACTGGATTCTCCAGGTAGAACCAAGTCCATGCTTAGTCGCTACATTTTCCATGACTTGGACTCTTCCCTGGCAAAATCGACAAGCTACAGACTCGTCCAGTTTCTCAAGCAGCTTTTCGATCGATACGATAGCTCGACCGCTTATTGTTTTCCACGTTCCATCAGCAGATGGGGTCGATGAGCTTAATTGGCTTTCTTCATCTGGCTCTTCAAGCTGGATTTTGGAGCGGCTTGCACTCTCAGCAACTGCAACATTTTCGCTTTTCTGAATATCCAACTCCTCGAGCCACTTCTCTTGCTGATAAAATGAGCCTTTGTCGCTCTCTGCCAATTTTGCGGCCCATTCTTTGTCAAACTCACTCTTCGATTTCTTTTTCGCTCTCGGTTTCGATGACGAAATTTTCTCTTTTTTTGGCGGCAAACGCTAAATATCCACGGAGAATACTAAAGGCTATAAACAACGCGAAGACAATTCGCACGTGTTGTGTCGAAGCACGCACTCGGTATCACGTTACTAGTTCACGGGCAAGTTAATTGATGTATGACACGGGTATGACAGATCTTGTCAACGATCAATTAAGATAATTAACGAGAAAAAATCTTTTACCCCCGATATCTTTCGACAGAAATAATATTTTCTTCTAATTTTTTTTTTTAAAAGAAAGCTCTCAAGCATATCTATTTGAAAACGTTGAAACCTCAAATACGAAAAAATGGCAATTTTATGGGTGGCTGATACCTTAAACTGGCTTTGCTTTCACGTGCGCGACCACTTGCTTTAGATAGGCAAGGCAGACCAAACTGAAGTAGGATGAAAACAAATCAGAAGATGGAATGTTCGCATCGTGATCCTGAATCATTCTGGTTTCCGAGCTGTCGATTCTAGATTCCAGGTCCTGGATTCCAGTATTTGTCGGTAGAACTCAAATTCTGGATTCCAATAGTTAGTTGAATTCCGGATTCCTTGAGCTGTATTCCGAAAATACAGGATTTTTCTGGATTCCGGATTCCACAAGCAAAAATATCCCGGATTCCGTCTGTGATTTTGGTTAATAGAATTTGGTTTTCTTAGTACTCATCAGCCTCCATAAAATACATTGCCTCCGCTGATCAAGAGAGAATCGTTCATTCCCTTTCGCTGATTATTTATTTTCACGACAGCAGTAACAGGCAAGATAGTTTTGTTGAAGGTAATAACCAGTCCCCTATTAATTGAAGTGTAGTACATACCGGGTTTTACTGTTGTTGTAATTCATAGTTTTTCAATAAAGTTCGCAGTTAAATGAATGAATTAATTAATTAATGAAGAGTCGTGGATGAGAGGACAACAGACGTACCCTCTTACAATACATTTTAACATGTGAACGGTACGTTCGGACGTCAGCATACAACGGCGCCACTGGCAGCCGCTCTCAGTCCATTTATGAGCTTTAATACTGTACCCACCCAACCCATGATGTGAATGATGTGATGTGTGAAGGTAGACCACAACAACGGGGTCTATGTCCTCTACTCTTTTCAACAGTGGCGTGGGTTCTTTTACGTTTCCACAAAAACTAGATAAGTGTAAGTGTTGTGAGATGGGACCTACGGTTTTTCCGTCCTTATCCGAGAAGACTAGAAAGTCTAGCCATTGGCAGATGTCATTACAAAGGCAGCACTTTCTTCTCAGTTACTTAAAGACCGCGGGTGTTGGTCAGGCCGGGGTTCGAACCCGTGACCTCCCGTTCACCAGACCCTTCTCTCCCAACTGAGCCAACCAGGCGACGGTTTTGTTCTCTATTGATCGCATTTTATCAAGTACCTCTCCTGAATAAGCGCGGTCAACAGGAGGGCAATTTGCATGCGCACACGTGCATCCGCTGAACAACAATAGCGTGGGTGTATCAAATCTGATGGCGTGAAATTGAAAATAACGGGGCGCGGTGGCGGATACGTGCATCGATTGTACGACTTTTGGTTAAAATCATGAAACTTGGCAGAAGTGTTTAACGTCATGTGCCTATCAAATGTGGATATGGAGCAATTGCGAAATATTATAGGTTGTCGAAATATTTCCGGTATCCAATTAAAACCGGAAGTGAAAAATTTCAAACCGGAAGTAGATTTTAAAAAGCATAATTGATTAATTTAATATATACATTTAGCCAGGGCTAAAGGCGAAGCTCTGGATAATATTATTCATTATTCTAGTTAACTTTTTTTCACTGCCGCTCATTTTCACCTTGCATTGGTGGCCGCTAGCATTTCGCATTTTGTCACCGCCGCTAAAAAAATTTTCATGTTGTCCTTCCAACAAAAAAATGTCTCCTTTGTTTTCTTATCTCTCGTTCTAGATCTCTGTCACCTTTTTTCTCTTTGAGCTTCGCTGGCCTGCCGCCTACTTTCTCTTTTTCTTTGCCTTTCTCTTGCTCTATCATAGTTCCAAATTTGTGGACATGACAATTAATCTAAGCTTAATACTTTTGACAACACGGATACAGAAACAATTTCCACTTTCCGTTTTCGTCCTTATTGAGCTTTAGTTGTCTCTGCTTTACAAGACGCGGGTGGCTATGCGATTTCCCGCCAAAATAATCTCTAGTTGCATTTGGGTTGCCATACCTGTTGATTGAGTTATTTTACATTGATATGCCTGTGGTACAGACGGACGGTCGGTGGTCGGCGGTCGGTGTACGGTCACGTGATTACCAAATTTTCTGTGATGGGTAGATTTACTTACCCAGGGTGCTCCGCTACAAATTGACAGATTAGGGATAATATACATAAGCATTATAGCTAGGTTTTTTTTGTGAAAAAGCAATTATTTTACTGTTAAACTATTAAGGGGGTCGAAAACCTGGGTTTATAAAGTGCCAATCCGGTGCAATAATAAAGGATTAAATTAACTGCGAAAACCGTGGACGAAGATCCTGTTAGTTGTAAACGTTGGATCTGAAGAAGGCTGGTTTGGCCAGCCGAAATATTGTTATAAAACACAATACACGTTGTTATAAATCAGATTCGCCGGCAGTAGTCTTTGGACTTCTCGTCTTCAATCCGGTGCAGGTGGTTGTCACAAAGATACAAAGAATCTGTATTCGCTCTCCAAAAACCCCTATTAGTAATTAGTAAAATCCATCTAGTGGTCTGTTATCAATGAAGCGTTCTGATTGGTTGAACTACTACTAGGCTATATGTTGTAGCCCACTAGTAACGAAAAGCGCCGGCTTTGAAAACCAAAATAATGGCGGCGTTTTGCTAGCTAAAGTTGTTTTGTCTCGAGATTTTTGACTAACTGGGGATTTTACTAAAAGGATTATTCCTCTCGCCCTCATAGGCTATTGACTCAGATGGGCGCAAGATAAAAATAGCCGGGTTCCTAGGTCAGCGGTCTTTAGAGAAAATTCAGAATGAGTGGACGAAGATTCTCACTGGACTGACTTGAGTGTCTCGGGTGAAGAAAGTCATTGAACCATTTTATTGGCTCATTACATTTTTTGGTTTTAATTGAGGACAAAGTTATTAAGCAAGCTGGTTAAGCCGCAAAATTGCACAAAAATGCTTAGAAATCTCACTTTTGTTGTTCAATTTGCATATTTTAGCATCAGAGCAAAAAAGGTTTTGTTTTTTCGAGCAACTATTGAGCAACGTTTGATTGTTTTTTGACCAACTTTTGAGCGACTTTTTGAGAAATTGCGGGAAAATTTTTGGAAAATCTCGAGCAACTTGTGGAAAGCCCTAGCTACGAGTGTTTATTTATCCCCATTATTTATTTATTTATTTATTTATTTATACATTCATTTATATTAGCTTCCTTTAGTAAAAAGCACTAGAGGATATATTTCTCTGTCTGTTAATAAATAAATATAAAGTTAAATAAAGTATATAGAGATGTACTTCTAAAATCAAAATGAAATAAGGATGAACATTTCTTCGCCTTATTATAATACACTTTAGAAAAAATATGAACTGTAGAAGTTGTAGAGGGGTTTTCAAAAGTCTGCATCTTGAAGAACTTTCAATGTTCTGAGGGATTTTTTACTCGTTAGATACGAGTTGACTGTTCGTGATACAGCCGACTGAAATCTTCGACTCGAAGCTAAGCTAGTGGCACTGTTACTTCGGCTTGATATCGCCGACCTCACGGGCGAAAATCGATCATTTTCTGAGCGCAAGTCGTCGCCGGGAATAGAGGCAACGGAAATCTTGGGTACCTTCGGCTCGTCGGGTTTAACGGGCTTTACGCCTGGACGAAAGGAAGACTCCGGAGACAACTGTTCGGCGTAAAGGTTCATTATTTTACTCAAGAAAGCCAAAGATGAAGAATTATAGACACTAAAATGAGAGTACCAGTTGTATTCGTCATCCATGGTGACTCTGTCTTTGGCGAGATTGCCGGTAGACGAACGAAAATGTGTTCGTGACATTCGTCGCATCAATGACTGTTCGCTTAATCTTCGGATAAGTGTAGTTTTTGCTATTTTTGTTCTAGTTATTCCACGGCCTGCTGCGACAGGTTCATTCTCTTTGGGCAAAGCCATTACAAATCTCGGGCTCTGGAGGGCCTCCTGGTCGTAAACACTAGGCGATTTAGCGCGCGGAGGTGAGTTGTTCACAATATTTTCAATAGCAGCCTCCGCTGGTTGCTCTAATACTAATTCTGGCCCAACTTCATCTTTGCGTGATGTCAGACCAGATGCGGAAACTGAGTCATTCCACGCATATTTTCGTCTTCGAAGTTGCGTTTTTAAATCTTTCACTTCTTCTAGATCTTAAGTTTCATTTGAGCTTGTAAGTTTTCGTGATATTCTCGTCTTACGTTTCAATTTTTTCTCTTCAGACCTCACAATGAATTTGTCCGAAGGTAACTGTACAGATTCCTTTAAAAGAACAATTTTCTTGTTTTGAACTCTTTGCGGATTAGCGCGTCTTGTGTCGACGGTTCTATTAATTCCATATTTGCTATCTACAAAGCTACGAACTTGACCTTTTAAAGGGGGCTCATCCTTCGAAGAAATAAACTCCAAGAAAGGGTTCACTTGAATATTCGCTGATGCATTACCTTCGGTCAGCAAAACCTGCGCGCAATTTTCGTGGCCGAGTCGTTTAGCTTCTAAGTAAGGAGTTCTGCCTTCGTGATTCCTAACGTCTATGTCGACGTGAAATTTTTTCAACTCATTAAGAAGAAACTTTACCAAGTCGACGTTACCCGTTCTGACAGAATGCATTAGTGGAGTATTCCCGTCAAGATCCTGCAGATTTAAATCGACATCCTGATCTGCCACGGTACAAATAAGCCGGACAATGTCTTCTTTCGCGTTCATACAGGCGTGAGATAACACATGTCTACCTTGTTGATCAACGGTGTTTACATTCGCACCATGCTGCAATAAAAGTTTCAGCAAATTGTGACGCGTTCGGGATTTGTCGTCTGGTAGCTGGGCGGCGCGCATGAGAGGAGTTAATCTTTCTTCATCTGCAAAGTTCACGTCCACTCCGCTCTCTAGAAGGTGCCTCGTCTGGTAGATTCGTCCATCGCATATTGACTCCTTCAGCCTTAACATACTTGGAGTCGTCAAAGTACCCTTCATGGTGGGTGTAAGAATAAGAGACAGTTAAACAATCTCGTGATGTTGCGCGTTCTGGCTAGAAGTCCAATATTACCTCCTTAAACCTCCTCTTCCCGATAAACTTAACAACAAATTGCGGATTTATGAAGCCACGGTATTGTTTCGCAAATTGAGCAACTATTATTGACCTTTGTGTTATGTTACGACAGTTGCTAAGGGGAATAATGAAAATTTCTGCACATCGTCGACAAATGCTTTCCAAAAAACCACCCACTCCACAAGATTTTCAATTCAACTCACCAACGCAATAACCTGACACCCGCAATTGCAGAAAGAAACCAGATTGTCCACTCGAAGGAAAATGCCTCCAATCAAATGTAATCTATCAAGCCACTGTAACTACAGCGACGACAACTGAAACTTACGTCGGACTGGCAACAAACTTTAAGGAACGTTACAGAAACCATCAGTCCTCCTTTCGACGCTCGAACAGAAGAAATGAAACGGAACTCTCAAAATATATTTGGACTTTACGAGACTCTAACAAACCTTTCCAGATAAAATGGAAAGTTTTAAAGAAATGTAAAGCCTATAGCAACATTAGCAAAAAATGTAATCTTTGTCTTTATGAAAAGTTCATCATCATTTGTAAAAAAGAGCTTTGTAGCCTAAACAGGCGAAACGGACTAGCGAGTTCATGCCCCCACAGAAACAGATATGTTCTTTAGAACTCTAGAGAAACGTAGCTAAGAAACAATACATCTGTTACCTAGATACTATCTCTTAACCCATCACTATATTTACTGCCAGCTTTTAATTTTAACGGTCAATCGTTGAAGTTGCCTGATGAGTGTGGTCCTACAATTTCGGACAATACGAAACAGCACTGTCACAATAAACGATCAATGATTACTTCTGAAGCCTGAACTCCTGTGATTATTAATATATATATATATATATATATATATATATATATATATATATATATATATATAGCTGAATTTTTGAAAACATACCTCAAAACGGGCCAGAATATTCGCAAAGGAACCTATAGCGATAGCCAGGTTTCTGGTCACTGCGGTGAGAAAAAACATAGGGGGCTTGCTGTCCTGGATGGTCTCATTGTCAAGCTCAGTCCCTGAGCTAACTCGCCATGGGTTGGAAAGGGGCCTCCATGTCAATCCCTAGGGGGGGAGGGTGCTGCCAAAACGTGGTGCCTTCCGTTAATCTTGCTCTGGGAGAGTCAGTGCACTGGTCATGCCTGCCTTTAGTTTGTCATGTCAAATTCTTGTAATGTTTGAGGCCCATTGGCCAATGAAAGCATTCCCCTCAAGCACGTGCTAGGCTGGGGGGATAGAGGAAGTGAGGGGGGTGATTTAACCTTGAATTCTCTGGTTAGAACTTGTTTAAGTCTCAAGCATCCTCCGTCATTTAGGGCCTTTATACAGCTAGAGTGTATGGCCAAGTCCAGAGTGTCTTTTTGATGGACCTGAATGTTTCTTTTGCTAATCAGGAACCAAGAAGAGAGTCACCTTAAGAGAACCATGGGTAAGAGCTGAGTTTCTTGGCGATATTTGCTTTAGTTGAGTCAGTTTAAGGTGTGTGGGCTCCAGGAGTCCGATGGTAAGGTTTTCATAAATCCGGCTAGATATATAAGGCCATAAAGATAGAATATATTAATGAGTAAGCAACAAGTGTGTACTATTCTTAGAGATTTCAATGAAGATAACAATGCAATGATTGCGATGGACGAAATCGATGTTTACGATTTACTGTATCGATGTAGTAGATTGGAATGTCAGCTTAATGATCTTTTTAATGGGCCAAAGGCCAAGCTAACTAAGAAGAGAAGAGATGATGCTGAAAAAACGGATAACATCATGTGTAAATGAACTTGACAATACATATGGTGATTTAGCGGGAAGTGATGATAATTGAGGAAGATAAACAACGAGAGTTTGAAAGGGATGCAATTTGGAATCAGATGTATGGTGAGGAGGATGAGATGTTGGAAAGATTGAACCGGTTGAAAACAGATAATGACAAATCAAATTATGAATGTGATGAATTAATAGATCGGTTATAGCAGTTAAAACCAGTCAGTAATGTACCACCAAAGTTCACATTTGTGGATGAATTGTATGTACCACCAAAGTTCACAATGAAGCGGTATGCATTTGTGGATGATGAAAAGCACAACAAATATGGTACATTACATATGTATTATATTGGAAAGAAATCGTGTGATGATCAGATTCACAAATAGTTAATGAATCGGTGTTAAGGTTTAGTGTGTTCATGGGGTCATAAGTAGTTACTTTAGTTAGGTTGATTGATCAATCGAAGTAGTTCAGGTGTAATTGTGATGCTAGCAGGCGGTATACCAGTTTTAACCGGTTTTGACTGTTTTGGTGTTTTAGTTAGTGGACGCTGACGTTGTGTGGCAACTTTTGTGGGATCCCTTTTAGAACCAGTTTTATTCATAACATAAGGAAATAAATAATGGTACGTCAAAATCAGATTTACTACTTGGTTACGTTTCATTTTAGTAACGGCAAATTTATCAGTTTTCATCTTTATTACTTCTTTTTTCAGTTCAGCTAATGTGAACGTATTAAGATTACGTCGTAGTTGAATTATTTCAGGATCCATATATTAATACAGTATATAAAACATTGTAATGGGACCTGGATAACCAAATCCAAATACAAAGTGCAAAGAATGCATTGTATAGGCACGTCAAGTAACGTGATTTTATATAAATAGATTATGTTATTTTTCAATTCGATGAATGACTTTGTAATGGGTTTTTAGTGTGTCTATATTAAGGAACTGTTTAATACAATATTCATAGGGTACTCTGATACCTTTCATATATTTGTGAACATTTTTGCAGATTCTATCGTAATCATTACTGAGTATAAATGCATAACCATTGTCAAGGTACTTCTTCTTCATCTCTTTTTGGGCTTCTGAAACATAGTAATTACCAGTTGGCGATTTGAATTCTATGCATAAGCCCTTAAAGTCTTTGTGTTTGTCGAGTATCATCAGGTCTGGTTGGCCTTTCATGTATCCCTCTTTGTATGAATCTAGCCTCTTATCCTCAGTATCCTGGTCTTCCCCCAGACCTGCTACTAATATAGTATCTGGATAATATCTTCTTATGAGGTCCACTACTTTATAATGGAGGTCAGTCTTATTACCAGTCATGATCATTTTATTCCAGGGACTATCAAACAGCTTGTATTGGCCATATTTACGGATTGATGGGAGGACTGTAGTGAATACCGAGTCACGGAATTTTTTTGCAGCTTCTAATTTAGAACTAAAAACAAGTTCATAAAAGCCGGTTTCATCGATAACGGTGCACCATTTACCACGGGTGTCATTTTGTTGAGGTGGCGTTTTACCACCTCAACAATTTGAGGCATTTTGTTGACGCCCCATATGTTTTATATGGTTCTTAGATACATGCCTCTCAATAGCATTTCGTGGTTTACTATAACCAAGTATCTTAGCAATATCCTTACCCTTAAACCAAATATTTTGCTTATTATCAATATATGAAGTCAGCTCGATATTCATATCTTGATTGATATACTTCTTTTCTATCATATATACCATATATATAGGTTACATAATTTTCATACAGACCAATAAAATGGTATATATGATAGATTAAAATAGTTTAGGCCTGAGGTGCCGTTTCAGCACTTTGGACCTGAGGTCGCATTTCACGACCCCAACCCCTCGTCGTTTTGACGGGTCCCTTAAATTTGTCCTCCGCATCAACATGCTTTCTTTTACTCCTTCTCCTCTCCTTCCTCCGTTTCAAAGATTGCTTGTAGGACGCCGGTTAATCACATTTCAACTGTTTCCAGTTTTTTGGAGATTAATTTCTTGTGGTGTAATGTGGAAATCTCTTCTTCCAAATCTTGGATTTTAGTGTATAGCGCATTGAGTTCAGTTTCCTTACTACGGATTTTAGTATCAAGCTTTCTTATATGACCGTCCATAAATATCATTAGTTAGATAATTCTTGCAAGCTGCTCAATGGAATCCAGGAATTAAAGTCGTTACTATAACCCAACCATTTTACCAGAGCTTGTTTCTTCTTATAATCCCTCCGACTGACTTTTTCAATGCGAAATACATCCTGTATTTCCTTAAGTAATTCAGGCTCATAAAAGCTGCCTTGTATTTCCTCGTTGTTGAGATCCTTTAATCTGTAGGTGATTGGGTTTGTAGATTGGATTTTATCGACCAGGAATATCTCTTCAGTCCAATTAGGTGTGTACCCTTTATCAAACACTTTTCTCTTATACTTGCTTATCCTGACTTTATCACCAATTTTGAACCTAGGCTTAGGTGATAATTGCTTCACATCACCATATAGATTGAAATACACGGCACTTTCATTCTTCTTTTTACTGGCTTCTATACGTGTTATTTTAATGGAACTGTGTTTGGTGTTATTATACTGGCTCAGTATTTTTGGTAGTATGTCTAAATAATTATATGGTATTACCCTGGACAGTGAACTGCTTCCACATTTTGGTTTTAATTGTACGATCCCATCTTTCATTCCTCATTCTCGGTTGAGTACAGTGTTATGCTGTTCTTTTCCAACAGTTCCCTCATATTTTTGTTATAATATTCTTTCCCTTTATCAGTCCAAAGATATTGTGGCCTACAGCCCTCTTTGAAGATGGTTTTGAATGCTTCTGTGACAGTTTCCCCTTCTTTATCCTTCAATGGGACAATCCAGCCATATTTGGAGAACAGATCTAGTACCATGAGAAGGTATCTGTAACCCTGGTTCCATTTGAACTGTTGCATTTCAACCAGATCTGAGCACCAAATTTTGTCAATACCGGTTGTAATAACCACAGGTAGCCCAAGCTCGAAATATGAGCATCGGCGAGCATCGGCATTGTTGCGTAACATTCAAAATATAAAGATTTGTATGGGAAAAAAAACCTATCGTTTCTGTAACCTACGAAAATGAACGGATTTCAATAAAAAACAGCTTACCTTACTTAAAATGTGTGTTACGTCTCTCCTGTGTGGTCCACGGGCCGATTTATGGCCGTTTTATGGGTTTTTATGTGAACGGTTTTCTCTCTTTGTAAAGGTTTACCAAGGTTGGGCACTCCAGCGATACGGCTCGACTGATCCACCGAAGGAAAACGGCCGGAAATTCGCTCCAACTGCTCCATTCGCCTCCAAATTCTGCCTAGGTAACACACGATAGTTCTTCTTTCCATTTGTTATCTTGCTTCAAGATTCCTTTGCACCGAAAGCGAATCAAAGGTCGCAAATCTCTGCAACCTTTCCCGTCTGAAGCCATCGACTGAGGCTCGGCCTGAACTCCGCGTTACCGTTGAAAGATAGCGACACGGCCTGAGACTCAAATTACTCACACTCGGGGTGGGAGACAGTCTCTTGCTGCTCCCGTCGTTTTTCTATTATGTCAACCAAACATATGATAAGTTTTAAGCTGTTTCGCCCTCTTTGGGGTTTGTCAGTATGGCGTAACTACACATACTGACGAGCCCTAAAGAGGGCGAAACAGCTGTCTATGGCTACAATCCCGCTCTGTTTTGAGTTCTTTCGGTGTCGTGTTGATGTCTTGCAGAGTTGATTTTCACGTAGTACGATCAGCATTGCAGTATTCTGCTTGCAGAATTTAATTTGTCTACTTTTCATTTTTGCTGATCAGGTCTTTATAGATCCTACGTTCTTCGGCATATTCGTTTGCGGTCCTTTGCAGTCCTTTGTGGATAATGTTTGTACATAAACTAAATAGCCGCATAAACTACGCTCGACTTCATTAAATTAGATATAAAAAACAAACATCAAATACAATAATTACTCAGGCTTACCACTCGAGATGCAGCTCCTGAAAGGTATCAAGTAAGGCCAGTATCGCTTCAGAGTTTTCAGGCAAGGTGAAAAACGAAAACGATGCCATCCGAAATCGGATTTCCGACTTTGACAAGCGACGCATCTCTCAACCAAAAAACCAATAAACAAACTAGCCACGAATAACAGAATACTCTTGATAGCAGCTGTATTTCATTTTTGTACATCCAGTAGAAAAAGACAGTTACAAAAAGCACAAGTTGACACAAAACTCTGTCAGCTTCAGCCGTCAAAGTAAACAAGATTCAAGATGCTGCATAAATTTTCCGCATGAACTCACCTGTCAAATTTTGACCAATCAGAGCATAAAAATTGGACGTAGAGCGTGACCAACGCCTGACCTTAGCAAGAAAAGGTCTTCCCCGCCTGTATTTCTAAATAACTGGCTGAATTTTCGCGTCCAAGGTAATCTTAATAGTGCGGGGCCATAGTGACATAAACACAACTTGTCAGCGGATAACTTCAAAAAAGTACTCGACCTCGATTGCTCAACACCTGAGCCCGCGATACGGTCAGGTGGCCAGCCAGTGGATACCTTGTTTTGACAGATGTCAATTGATCCATGGATATTATCCATGATTGATCACCACATTGATGAGCAATCAGTTTTCTTGTTTTCTCCTGGGCTCCCAAAGTGGTTAGAAAGTGTGAAAGTAAGCATTGGTTTTCCTGTGGTGCGGACGGATGGTTGAAAGCAACTGTCTTCCTTGCATAGCTGGCTGAATTTTCGCATCCGACGTCAGTTTGAAATCAAAATTTTAATTGTGCGGCACATAAACACAACACATTTCATATGAATTAAAAAAAAAAAATACACTTCAGCCTGCGATCGCTTGAAAACTAGTAACTTGTCAGCGGATAACTTAAAAAAATACTGACCTTGATGGGTTAACGCCTGAGCCCGCGATACGGTCAAGTGATACTAGTCAGCGGATACCCTGTTTCGACAGCTGTCAATTGATCACAACGTTGATGTCCGAAATGTGTGCATTATCAGTTTTCCTGTGCTCCCAAACTAGCTAGAAAGTATGAGATTGAACATTGGTGCCTTGTGCTGCGGACAGACGGGTGGTGTACGGTCACGTGATTACCAAGCAGATTTCCTTTATAGCTATGGGGCTCCGCATACCCGCGCGCGAAGCGCGCGTGGAGCTCCGCTATCATTCCCACGATGCCCCGCGCTCCTTCAATCTCCGCCCTTCATTCCGGTGACTATTCCTTGCGCAAACGCATCTTCAACACTTTAGAGCTGTGAAGGCATTTTTCAATGCCTTCACTCAGAAGGCTGGCCAACTCGAAGAAGTTTTGCATTGGAGTGCTGGTGTAAACATTGTTGTGCCTCAATATTGCTTGAATGTGAAGCCGTTTCATTCAAAAGACATCTAGCTCCGCGAGGGAACCCAGTGGCAGGCGAACCTACGTTGATGTTGAAGGTGAGTTCCTGGTTATTTGGACGGTTATTTCGGTAATTTTACTTATAATTTCAATTTTTTTAGCTATACTTTAAATGGGTTATATGTGATACACTGTGTAAGAGTGCAGTCATGCTGTGTCGCTTCAGTTACTCGATTCGCTACATGGCAAGACTTATCAATACGGAAGGCGGCCTATTTAAAACGGATGTCACTCGGACAGCGGCCGCATTCAAAAAACCCTGCCTCATCGCCATTACTAAGTCTGTATTTTCAGATTTTCCGTAAGAGGACAATTACCGTAGGCGTCCGTGGACACTTTCAAGGTTTACGAGCCAGATTTTGTTTTTTGAGCTCCCGTAAGTGGATACCTGAACTGAAATCTCATTCATCTTGCATTTTCATATCGCTGTTTGTCACGGTGAATGTTTATCACATACACATAAACACCTCGATTTATGCTTGTGACTGAATTACAACATTTTCAGAACAACGTTATAGCCAAACACTAACAAACAGTTTTTTTTGTATTTCCAATGTTTATTTGTGATTTGGCAAGCTCAAGGAGACATTGAACACTTACATACATACATACATACATACTTTATTGGCTCGTCCCCACGGGGCTTTTCAGAGTCAATTTTACATTACAAAATTATAAACCAAGTACATGACAATAAGAATATAACAATGATAAAAGAAGACAAAGGTCAATAAAATTAATTAAATTAATTAAATAAAGCAGTCATTAAGAAGCTTTTGCCTGAGTAAACACTTGAATTCCGTCACGGATGGGCTAAGTTTGAGTGCAGGCTGCAACTCATTCCAGAGAGAGGTTGCTCTATATTGAAAGGTCCTTTGGCTGCTGGCAGTGCGGAAGAGTGGTATGTTCAAAAGTTGAGAATTTCTCGTATTCCTTGTCGAGATGGCGGATCTTCCAACGAGCTTTGATGTCAAATACTCCGGAGCACAACTCGTCATGCACTTAAAAACCAGAACAGCAAAACGAAAATAAAGTTGTTGCCTGATTGGTAGCCAGCGCAAGTCTTTTAGCAAAGGAGTTATGTGATCGAATTTTTTAGCGCCGCTCAAAATACGACAAGTGAAATTCTGTACTGCTTGGAGCTTGTCCAGATTAGTTTGAGTAGTATTGCTCCAAACAGAAGAGCAATAGAATAATTTACTAAATACTAAGGCATTTATAATAATAATTAGCGCGTGTTTATTAAAAATATGCTTAACGCGGTTAATTTGGCCCAAACGTGACATGCATGAGGATACAGTAGAAACATAGGTAAACAATGGCCACTTATGTAGCCTCCCCCTCAGGCGTTTTTAGCGAAGCTCGTATTTCTTCCCTCCCCACAAACTTAAACTCTAATGATCGGGTTGTTTACCTATGTTTGTACACAAGATGTTAGCCTGAAATATTTTCTCTCAACACTGGCTATCAGGTGATGTTGATATTCAGTTAACAATGATAATAACAATAATAATAATAATAAGTCATTATTTTCTGTTTATATTGATAATTTGTGATCATTTATTTCATGTATGAGTTATTGTCTGTTGCTTGGTATACTGTGCACAATACGGTCGATTGTTCGGGATACATCTTGTTTATTTGTGTCAGCTTAGCCTGAAATTCATCCGATTGCTTCGAGTTGTTTTCTCCTCTCAACAACGTCTGAATCGACCAGCCGTTAATGCCGTCCAGTGACGTCACTCACTACCCGAAAACCGGGTAGTGATTTTGATTGGTTGATTGTCTAAACATTCGCATAATTATGTATAATTATGAAAAATTTTAGCGGGATTGTCATTATTTTGATATTCAGCGTATCGCATCCCTTAGAGTTATTGTCTGTTGCTTGGTATACTGTGCACAATACGGTCGATTGTTCGGGATACATCTTGTTTATTTGTGTCAGCTTAGCCTGAAATTCATCCGATTGCTTCGAGTTGTTTTCTCCTCTCAACAACGTCTGAATCGACCAGCCGTTAATGCCGTCCAGTGACGTCACTCACTACCCGAAAACCGGGTAGTGATTTTGATTGGTTGATTGTCTAAACATTCGCATAATTATGTATAATTATGAAAAATTTTAGCGGGATTGTCATTATTTTGATATTCAGCGTATCGCATCCCTTAGAGTTATTGTCTGTTGCTTGGTATACTGTGCACAATACGGTCGATTGTTCGGGATACATCTTGTTTATTTGTGTCAGCTTAGCCTGAAATTCATCCGATTGCTTCGAGTTGTTTTCTCCTCTCAACAATGTCTGAATCGACCAGCCGTTAATGCCGTCCAGTGACGTCACTCACTACCCGAAAACCGGGTAGTGATTTTGATTGGTTGATTGTCTAAACATTCGCATAATTATGTATAATTATGAAAAATTTTAGCGGGATTGTCATTATTTTGATATTCAGCGTATCGCATCCCTGGCATTCTTTCGGTTAGTTCAAACATTTCTATAAGCTTAATCTTTATCTTAAACAGCAAAATTGCCCTTGTCTTCGAAACTGAAATGCTAAATTGAACCGCGAATGAAGAATCATCGCGGAGAGTCGGTAAGTGAGTTTTCATTCAGAGCCGCTTTGTGGTTTTGGTGTCGGTGATTTTGTTTCTGCCGAAGTTTTCTGAGGTCAATGTTATGAATTACTCGACCTTCTTGCTATTTTTACCGTCAAGTGTAATGATTCTGTTAGCTTTTCTTTCTTGTCTCCTAGTTTTTTTCTTCGTTAAGGACCAAATGGCTTCTTTTCAATTAAAGCAAATCATTGTGTTTTTGAACTAAGTGTTCCGTGTGTGTGTTTATTTCATTGCGTGATTGCGACCGAGTTTGATTTTAGAATTTAGTACAACCGGTTCAGAGTTGTACCGCATGCAGTTGATAGTTTGAACGTTAAACATGAACTACAATCGAAAAAAAATAAAGCAGTTCTGTATAATGCAGACATTTCCAAACGATATTTCTCGGTTTGCCACTTGAAAATCGTGTTTTGCTTTTTGCATGAATTAAAGGAAAGGTCAAGGAGTAGTGACGTCACTGGACGGCATTAACGGCCGGTCGATTCAGACGTTACTGAGGGAGTAATAACGACTTGAAGTAATCGGGTGAAATTCAGGCTATGTCAGCTTGGACTACATGCAAGGTATACTTAAGACAAATGAAGTTTCAAAATGTGTTAAAGCTAAAAAGTAAGCTTCACCAGCAGAGTATGAACTTTCAAACTAAGGTGTTATCAAACTCCAATAACTAGACAAATAAAAAACACGAAATTATTCCATCTTTTCTCTTACTATTGTTTTCTAATATGTGCTTTGTCTATTGCAACGCAACATAACTTTTGCTGGTAGACGGGACTTGACAAAACCTGTCTCCAATGTTCAACTTTCAACCAGGACTCTGGAGTGTCAAAAGCAACTGAATACGCTGCTTTTTCCACTTTTTCCACCTCTCCTTCCTGTAAATCGCTATATGCCAATACTTCGCGAAGATCAGACTTGATCTCTCATTAAATTTACCAGAGGTGACACAACGACCACTATGTGACCTGAACAAGCGGTGAGGCTATCGAACACCATTGGTAAAGCTTGTCGGCAAATTGATGAATATGTCGCTTTTCCCCTTGACAAATTCAGAAATTCCTTTTTTCTGATATAGATTTAAACATGAATTCGTAAACCTGGAACACACAATGCTAAGAGCTCTATCAAGATTACTCGTCTCCACCATATTGTTTTATCCGTCCTCCGAGCCTTTCGCGCCAAAAGCTCCCTGCGGCTTGCTCTGTGGTCAAGGTCAACTTTCCAGAATTTTGAAAGTTCAATGTGATTGGCTTAGCATGGGAAAGGAATGTTGTTTTCGGTTGAGCAGGTGTTTGTGGGAAGGGAAGCAATACGAGCCCCCCTAAAAACGCCTGTGGGGGAGGGTACCACTTATGGGAACCATTCCAGGGATTTTCAATAAGGGGGGGGGGACTTGAAAATGAGTGCTGGAGGTGTGAGTTTCTAGAAATCTAGAGGCCCTGAAGTCTCTATTTATCCTGCCCTTCGAACACAGGCCAGGTTTCTTATACAACCTCTCTATGTGTTGGAAGAAAGCACACGCTGGGAAAAATGTTAAAAACAGGTAAACACAAAAAGTTCCCCCCAAGTTTTGTCTAATTTTTGTGAAACCTTGTCACTAAGTAAAGCAAGTTTGATTCAAACAGTGGTTTTGTCCGGTGAATGCCTTTATGTATAATACTTCTTTTCGTGAATAACCTAGTGAGTATTGATTGAATTAACATTAACGGAAGTAGCTAACTATTCAGTGACAAATTCAGATGTACCTGATACTAAAACAAAGAAAAATAATATTATAAAAATAACTCTTAACTTGAGACCGCAATATAATATGTTGTTTTGCAATTTATAAAACGCTACCAGGTAATTCACTGCACCTTTTTCTGTCTTTCAGTGGCACTACAATGGTCAGTTATACAGAATTCAGAAAACAGCCTCAAGGAATGTGTTTTCTTTTGTACAGAAGCTCTATCAGAAAATGTGGGGGTGGGGGGAATGACTAAAAAGAGATAGGGAATGCGGGGCACAGTGGGAAGGGAGATAAATTTCTTTTATTACTCTCCCCATCCTTTACTTCAATAGTCCCTGTTGTCTATACTGCAGGGAGCCCAAACACTATTTTAGCTAATAGCTGTACATGTAGGTAATAAAATAATAAGATGCATTTTTCTTTGTTCCTGTGTCTTTATGAGTCGTTTTGGAAGGGATTTGAAACCGATCAGAGACGGTTAAAATTGCTGGTTATCAAATGCGTTTGCTCAATGCATTTGCTTGTCTGACGTGTCGTAAATAAGACGCTCCAGTTTCGTCTCACTTTTCTAATATTGTCATGTTGGGAGATGATCTCGGGTTTCAAATTAACTGTCACGAGTAGAGAAAAGAGACAGGGGATGAAACTCTGTAGCGGTCTTCGCACGATCTGTGACTCCACTTGACCTGACCAGTCTCACGCGTGGAAATGGGCAAGGAAACTTAATCCGACTTTCGGCAGCCTTTGTCTTCAATTTCTGCGACACTCGACGTGAATGACTCTCCTGTTACTGTTCGTGGAAATTTCAATGTTGTTTACTGGTGAGTCGAATTATGTTTTTTCCTCAGTTGCTTTCCAGATACAAAAGAATAGAAATTACTATTAAAATCAAAGCAAATTTTTACAAAGAGATTGCTCAGTTTACGATTCTTGTCGCTATCATTGGAAATAAAATCAGTAAATATTTTTTCCTTACTAGCCTTTCGCAAATACCCTATATTTCTACACAACAAACATACATGGGCAGTAAATTTAACTCGCGAGACCCAGCTTGTTATGATCTGTTTTCTTTTTCCGACACATCAAGCAGTCAAATAATAACAAAGGGACCGTCGCTAGAACAATAGAACCATCTTGACAAAACACATCTGATCTGGCAAACTTACTTCCGGTCAGGCCAAGTGTAGTCATAGATCGGACGAAAAGTAGCCTCTAAAAACAACGCAAATTTGAGCAGTAGAACGGGCGTCAAAACAATCGAACCAACATCCCCGTCTAATTGAACCTTTAATCAATCTAGGTGGCGGATACTAGCCGATTTCGTTCATTAACAAGGTAATTACGCCTCAAAATAAAAGTGCCCTCGTTTAAGTTTCATCCCTTGTCTCTTTTCTCTTCTCGTGGCCGTTAGTGGAAAGTTAATAGTTAACAATAATTATTAGAAATGTGAGACGAAACTTGACCGTCTTATTTACAAATCCCTTCCAAAATGACTCATAAAGACACGCGAACAAAGGTAAATGCATCTTATTATTTTATTAGCTAATACAGCGTAAAAACATTTAATTTTTTCTATTAGCTAATACAGCGTTTGGGCTCCCTGTTTCTATACTGTTATAAAAGCCAACTCAAATTCAAGGAAGTCTGTAGAAAAGAGAGTTTTTGGCTTATATTCAATATCAGGATTGATACTTGTACACTGAATTTCATGAAAATTATCTTCATGTGTGACATTCACCTTTATTGCAGAGGCTCCTTTGAGCTGGAACCCCCACCACATACCAGTTGATGTTCTCGCATGCTGAGCACTGGGATGGGCTGTTTGCAATTCAGGCATGCTGTAGATGGTGACTCATCATCCTTTGTTACGGTCATGAAAGGATAAGACACAGGTGAGACAAGAAATTTCTCAAGGAAGACCTCTTATCACATCTCAATGTTCCATTGATTTCTGATTACATTTAAGCAATAGAAAACATTTTCCGTGTTTGCATAGCCTGATATAAACACGAGAGGGGTTGGGAGAATTCGTCGAGGGTTTGCATAACTGGCGAGAATTCTCCCAATGCCTCTCATGTTTATATCAGGCTACTCAAACACAGGAAAAAAGTTTTCTATTGCTTTTATAAAATAAGTTTCCCGGGAAAAAAACGCAAAACTTTTTGTATGGCACTGATTAAAAGAGAAATTCTTACCAGTCGCAAAATCTTGTCCACGAAGTCTTGCACGCGTAATCAGTTCTTGTTTTGCAAAAAGATGCTTTGCAAAATACGGATTTTTCTCGCTTAAAATGTCAGCTTAAGTGAAGAAAAATTGACTCACTTTCTTTGTAATGATTTTCCATGTTTCAGCCGACGAAGGAATGGGTAAATAAAGTAAAATTGTCGAGTTTTGAACTTGAAAACTTTTTCAAGTTTGTGCTTGCGTGATTAGTGCGCGAAAAGCCAAAGAACTTGATGCCACAACCATGTTTACATACTCTCATGCAAACACTCCTCTCGTCCAATCAGAGCGCGCGTACTATCTTAGTTATTTTATAAAATGTACTGGTAGACCATTAGAAACCATGTTTTGCCAGTTGTATCAGATTCAGGGCTATCACAGTCAGAGAAACGTCAGGGAAAATCAGAATTCTTTTTAAGGTTGTGGAGAAGTCCGGGAATTTTTTAATTCCATAGGGCGGCAAATCTGAGGGTGCTAAATGCAGAAATTCACTTTGACAATCTAACTATTGCTTAAATTCATCTGATGAGGCTTTCACCTCTAACAACTGCATTTACATGTACACATGCATTACTAAATTGGGAGTACCTACATAAGAGTTCAAAACAAATACATACAATGGAAGCTTACCTTACCAATTGTACTCAGTGTCACATCTTGGTCGACCTGAAGGGAGTCATATGGCACAGGGGTACCATTTCAAAAACAGGTAATACTAAAAGAGGGAAGAATAAAATATTAATGGGACTTTCATATTTAGTAGATCATTGGTAGCAAATCCCATTCACTGATGATTCATAGACATTTTTGATTCGTGATTAAAACAAAATCTACGTGTGCAGACAGTCTGCAGAGTTGACATATTGGTGTTTCCCTCTACTAACTGAAAATGAGCCTCCTAATATGTCTTTCACAGAAGAGAGTGAGCTTTTTACTGACCTTTCAGGCTGAAGATATGAACAACTTGGAGGATATAGCTCAATAACCTGGAGACTTCTCATAATCTTCCCTGCTGATGCTTTCATGGACTTGTTCGCCAAACAAACATTGCGTCTTTGATCCAGTGGAAGATGTAGGGGTCTTCGCATTCTCTAAACTAAAAACTGTGATCAACAGGAACTTGGTGCTGTCTGTTCTATGTTGGGTGTAGGTATTTGAAGAGCAGAACAAGGAGTAGATGGAGTCAGAGGCAACAAATTGAGTGCTTTGCATCTGGCCGGAATTGGCTCACCATCTAGATTAAAATCCTGCAATATAACAAATTTCTCATAATGGTAAGATGATATCAGATCGCTTAGATTGTTATGCTCTAGGCCATCTATTGTCCTTACTAGTTGATGTGTATGCACACGTGCCTGCGGGAAGTTACAAGCACATTTTGCTTGTTCAAGCTCACCAGGTTGGATCTGCAAATGATTAAATATATTTCCCACAGGTGCAAATTACAGCGGTTTAAAGAGGAATTGAAAGGTGCTACTAATCTTCCAAGTTACATTAATAAATGTTCCTCACAAGCATTGCTATGTGGTGAAATGAGGACTACCTAAAACTTGGATGAGGTTTCAAAACCTTTTGACAGCAGAGCCCGGAATGCTCATGTGAGCCAGGCGCCAGCACAAAAGTCAGCATGGTAGTGATAGAACACTTCATCTCATGTTCTCCACCATTTACTTTGGACTCGGCTAAGACATATTTGCCACTGCTTAGATCTTTTAATCAGTGAAGATGGAAGTCTGTGTATGACTTTCTTCAAATTATTGGGATTGTCTTACTTGTTTATGTACCCGATTTTCTTGATGGTGTTTACATAGCTGGTCAACTTTATATGAAACTGTTGTAATTCGTCTCTGTCATCGGCTCTGATTGATGGACCCTTCACCAGCCCGTTAACATGTGTTGTGGTGATCTGGCAGCTTTCGCCGTCACACTTGGTATCTCTCAATCCTTCAACATGGCATGTAAGTAGGAAATTCTCCATTAATTCTTGTACTGGACTGGAAGTGTACTCTATGACATGGTATAGGGGAGTGCTGGAAACTGAGCGAATTTTTTTCCACAATGATTGATTGGATCACGGCTGAATACTTGCCGGCTCGATTGTGGTAAGGTATTGGCTAATGCACCTTGCTGTTAATACTGGATAGCCTGACTCTGGGGTCCGGGATTATTCAGCAGATTCTGAAAATATTTGTCAGTAAAGCTGTTAGTGTGACTGTGCTTGGTTAAGGGAACTTGGGATAATGAATTTGTGTGAGCCATTTCATTTGGTTTAAAGGGCAAATGCTGCCTCTTCAGTTGGATTGCCTGGGGTGGTTTTTACATGCATTTGATCATATATTTATATGTATATATGCGAATTTGCTTGTTATAAGCAATGAAATTATCAAATTATTACATGGCATTAAGGGAATCTTGTCTTGAAGAGTTTGTTGAGGTGTTCAGGGATTACAAATTTCTATTTCCCTTTGAGGTCACTTTGACTCCTTGTCCAAAAATGTTGGAGTCATTTTTGAAAATGTGAGGTCAAGGAACATAACAAACAAAACACTACATTTTCAAAGAAAAACAAGATGTGTGCTTTAATGCAAAGTACTACATTTCCTTAGATAACAGCATAGAACACAAGTACAATTTTATATAAAAATGTCTTTTTCCACACCAAATTGTTCCATTACTGCTCTAGAGTTCTTGAGGAATATTAACAACACAAGATGAACAGATTTTTATCTTCCCCTTCGAGCTTGCTGCCACTTCAGAACACACTCATCAACGAAATCATCCAGTTCTGGAGGTCCATTTGTTTCAATTCGCATTAGGTGATCAATAGTTGCATGACTTAGTCTGTTTCGCAGCTTGCTCTTCTGTCTATTCTGGGTACTGAATGCTCTTTCAGAGTCAGCATTGGTGACTGGAATAATCAAAGCAATCTGGGAAAGACTAGCAAAGTTAGGATACAAATCTTGGTGGGATGTTATAAGAAGTTTGGCCAATTCTTTCAAAGACAAGTGTCTGTAATTTGCAGCAATAAGAAGCCTAAGTTGCTCCCATTCAAATTTTGTTGCATCTTCATCAATAATAGGAGGAAGTGGACCACTTGTAGCATTTTTCTCCTTTCCATAGTGATCAAGTAGGATCTGCAACTCTTGATTACCATAATTACATGCAGAGGGGTTTAGAGGACACCTTTTGGGGTTTAAGATGGCTAGAGCATCTAAAACAGTCAATGTGTCATTTGGAAACCTTCTATCAATGTTGTTCACCACTTCCTGAATAAGACTTTCCTTTGTCTGGAGAAATGTTGTATAACCGGCAAGAGTAACTTCAACAGCTGCATTCTTGTAACCAATCTGAATTTTAGGATTATCCTTTAGCTCATCTGCATCAATCAAATCAAGAATTTCTTGAAGTTGTGCACCAGGTGTATGCTGCATGTTGTTCACACTTGTTTTGGCTGCATCAATTAAAGGGTGAATCATGGATAGGTCCAAGCTCTGTGCCTGAAAAGATTTACTGAGCCTAGCAAGCACTGAAAGCAGATCACTCAGTAAAGCTGTAGTGGCAACAAAAACAAATGATTTTATTTGGATCAGGAGTCCCTTTGCTTTTTGCTGCATCATTTGCTGAGACTCCATCAGCCTGACCAGAGGCCTGGTCCTCAAAGGTAAGAACCAAAGAATGCCAGATTCTTGATACTATTTCAACTGATGCATGCAGACTGAGCCATCTGGTATAAATAGGTTCCCTGAGTTGAAGCTCTGGATCACCGAGTGTTTGTTCCATGTCCCTTAACTTGTTGTACCTCACTGCAGAGTTGGAAAAATAGTTGTACACTGCCAGTATCAGGTCCTTGTAATTGGATATAGGCCTGATAGTCTGAGCAGCATTTGACAAGCACAAGGCGAGTTTGTGGGCAACACAGTGCACTTGAACTAGGTAGGGGTTTAGCCGTGTCAACTGTGCACCAACTCCATTCAAAGCGCCCTAGCATCACTGGAGCACCATCACTTCCTAGGCCCATACATTTTGTAATACTGATTTCTTTGTCATTAAAGAACTGTAATAACGCTTGTACAAGAGAATCCGCTTTACCATTGTGTACATTAGCATTAGTGCCAAATATTGTTTGACATTCACCATTAACAATTACTTTGAATAAAATGACAAGTTTTTTATGAATGGTTATGTCACTGGTTTCATCTATGAGCACCCCAATGAATGGACTCTCTTTGATTGTCCTGATGTCCTTCTCTAAAATGCTTGCAGAAATTATTTCAACCATTTCACTCACATGACTGGGATGCTGGTGTGTAATTTTCTTCAGATCATCGCACCCATTCTTGATTTGTAACTTCACAAGTGCACTGAATTTGAAAGAGGCATTTCTTCTTTTACCATGCAATAAACTGTATGAAACGAAGCCTTTGTGGCATTTCCTGCAGTGATGTTAACTTTTTCCACGCACCTTTCAAACTGTTTCCTGAGTTTTACTTCATTTAACGCGATTTGATGATCGTTATTACCTGCATGCTTCACTAAAGTGGAATGCTGAAAGTTAATGCATCCATCCTTTGCGAAAGGATTTTTTCTGTTTGCTTTCTCACACAAGGAACAAAACATCTTTTGCTTGACTTCGTCAAAGCGAAGCCACGTAAACTCCTTTTGCCACTCCGTGCGGAATTTTCTTTTAGGAGCCTGGTCTGATGTTTTATCCAGACTCCGCTTCCTCGAGGACGAAGCTGAAGGCGCGGCCATTTTGAGCACGTGCAGTGAAGGCACTTAATACCATTATTATATGAAGTACGTATGCGGAGAAGAACCGCTGACCGAAAACGTTCACAATTAAAAATGGCAACGTGCTGTACGTCGGACACAAACGAGCTACGGACAAAGTTTGTTTCACAAAGGAATGTTGTTGCAGGAATGCCAGGACCTTCCATTTTTATTGTTTCATTACGGATATAACAATTTTTAAGATTTTTCCAGGCAGAAAATAAAATTCTGCTGAACATTTCTGAATTCCTCTCCGGAGTCAAAGTGACTCCCCAATGGAATTTTTTGGAGTCATTGATGAATTCTTGGCGTAAAATACGCCAAATTTGGCGTATTTGTAATCCCTGGGTGTTTCTTTAGAACTTCTTTTGTCTTGATAGCAAGAGAAATCGCCATGCTCTCTAGCTTCCATTTTAAAAATGATGATGATAATAATAAATTTACATACATTGAAAGCATTAAAAGTTTTAAAGATAATGCACAAAGTAACACACACCCCCACACAAAATACAATCTACTCATGCTAATGCAAAGACAGCACCAATATGACAAATCCTGAACAAGTATTTATTAGCACTTGTGCATCACATGTCAACAGTTCTTGTCATATGGCACACCAGAAATGCATAAATTAATGAGGAAAGCAAAAATAGCAAAAATAGCAAAACATGCTGGCGGAGGGGAACCATGTATAGAAAGACAAAAAAGGTCTAAAAAAGCTAAAAACTTGTGGAGCGCCTTTTTTTCTCAGCCATCTTTTTAGGTTGGCCGCTCAGTAGACCTCTCAATTAGTAGTTTTTGATTTGGTCCCTTATAAATTTTCTTGCGGCAGAAAGTTGGTGCAGTGTGGTCAAATACAGATTAGCTCACAACAAACACCACTTAATCCAGAATATTGAAAGTCTGCAATTAAAACTTATGATTTCAACTTAGCACTGGACCAAATGATTTGATGTATGGAATAAAAACACCTTCCTTTTAAATTTGACTTTCTTCTTTATTCTTTATAATTCAACATTGTGCATTTCATTCTACGATCAGACTTAGTAATGGTGACAAAAATGCTACATATATTTTTTGGAGAAGTCCAAAATAATAATTCTGGTGTGGTCACAATAGTTAAATAAGATGTTGGGATATTCTGTGGACTTCTTCACAAACTGCAACCAAGATAATGAGTAATGATGCTGTGTCTTGCACTGAAAGGATTCTCTCACAAACAGAGCACCACCATAACATTGTAAGGTGCAGTTTCTTTAGGCGAGGAACACAGCTGAGAAGTTAAGTTATGCTGTCTACTCCTGCACAAAGAGGATTGTTTGTTTGACACAGGAAGTGTGCTGTATTTCATAAATTAATCTTTTTCCATCTTCTGAAAATGAACATTAGAGAAAAGAACCATGTATAGAAAGACAACAAAAAGTCTAAAAAAGCTAAAAACTTGTGGAGCGCATGTTTTCTCAGCCATCTTTTCAGGGTGGCCGCTCAATAGACCTCTCAATTAGTGGTTTTTGATTTGGTCCCTTATAAATTCTCTTGCGGCAGAAAGTTGGTGTAGTGTGGTCGAATACAGATTAGCTGACAACAAACACCACTTAATCCAGAATATCGAAAGTCTGCAATTAAAACTTATGATTTCAACTTAGCACTGGACCAAAATGATAATGTCGAATAAAAACAACTTTCTTGCAAATTTGACTTTATTCTTTATAATTCAACATTGCGCATTTCATTCTACGATCTGTCCTAGTAAAGGTGACAAAAAAGCTACATATATTTTTTGGAAAAGTCCAAAATCCAAAATAATTCTTGCATGGTCACACTAGTTAAATAAGATGTTGGGATATTCTGTGGACTTCTTCACAAACTGCAACCAAGATGTTGAGTAATGATGCTGTCTCTTGCACTGAGAGGATTCTCTCACAAACAGAGCACCACCATAACATTATAAGGTGTAGTTTCTTTAGGCGAGGAACGCAGCTGAGAAGTTGAGTTATGCTGTCGACTCCTTCACAAAGAGGATTCTTTGTTTGACACAGGAAGTGTTTGAGTTTGTGCTAAAGGTTCTCTATCGGTCTTAGGTCTGCACTTTCTGCTAGTGCCCATATTCCTCTTACATAAAGTTGGTGGTTTTCTTAAAATTTCATATGAAAATCTCACTAAGCTTAAATCAGTTCTCTTTGAAAGAACATTTATCCTAGTTTGGTAGTCATAGGGCACAGGTGTACCATTTCAAAAGAAAAAAAACTAAAAAGAGGGAAGAAGAAAAAGGGACATTCATATTTAATATATCGGAGTGGTGACTGGATAACTACCTCCAAGCTGAATATCAGTAAATCCCCTGTGCTGATGATTCATGGACATTTTTGATTCGTGATTAAAACAAAATCTACGTGTCCAGTCCGTCTGCAGATTTGACATATTGGTGTTTCCATCTACTAACTGAAATTGAGCCTTCTAATCTCTCTTTTTCACAGAAGGAGGCGAGCTTCTTATAGAACTTTTAAGCTGAAAATATGGACAATTTAAAACCTGGAGACTTCTCATAATCATCGCAGCTGCTGCTTTCAGATGTTTTCTGCCAAACAAATGTTGCGTCTTCGATCGAGTGGAGGATATAGGGGTCTTCGTATTCTCTACACTAAAAACTGTTGAACAACGGGAACTTGATGTTGTCTCTTCTATGTTGGGAGTAGGTGTTTTTATGAGCAGAACTAGGAGCAAATGAAGTCAGGGGCAACAAACTGAGTGCTTTGCAATTTATTGGCTGGAGTTTTCACACGGTTTGGATTAAATTTCTGTAATAAAATAAATTTCTCATGATCATAAGATGATATCAGATCACTTAGATTGTAACACTCTAGTCCTTCTATTATCCTTACTAGTTTATGTGTATGCATGTGTGCCTGCAGGAAGTTACATGCTCATTTCGCTTGTTCAAGCTCATCAGGTCAGATCTGCAAATGATTAAATACATTTCCACAGGCACAAATTACAGCGATTTAAAGATGAATTGAGAGGCGCTGCTTGCTTTAAAATCTTCCAAGTTACATTAATAAACGTTCCTCACAAGCATTGCTATGTGGTAAAATGAGGACTACCTAAAACCTGGATGAGGTTTCAAAACCTTTTGACAGCAGAGCCCACAATGCTCATGTGAGCCCGGTGCGAGCACAAAACGTTGGCATGGTAGTGATATAGCACTTCATTGTCGTGTTCCCCATCAATTACTTTGGCCTTGGGTAAGACATATTTGCCAATGCTTTGATCTGTTAATCAGTGAAGATGGAAGTCTGTGAATGACTTTCTTCAAATTATTGAGATTGTCTAACTTGTTTATGTACCCGATGTTCTTGATGGTGTTTCCATGGCTAGTCAACTTTATTTAAAACTGGTGCAATGCGTCTCCGTTATCAGCTCTGATTGATGGACCCTCTACCAGCCTTTAACATGTGCTGTGGCGATCTGAAGCTTCGGCCGTCACACTTGGCTTCTCTCAGTCCTTCATCAGGGCACATAAGTAGGGAGGTCTTCATTAATTCTTGTACAGGACTGGAAGTGTACTGTATGAGATAGTATATGCGAGTGCTGGAAACTGAGCGTTTTTCTTTCCACAAGATGGTTAAAGTCACAGTAATTGATTGGATCACCGCTGAACACTTGCTGGCTCAGTTGTGGTAGTAGATAGCCTGACTCTGGGGTCCGTGATTATTCACCAGATGCTGAAAAGATTTGTCTGTAAGACTGTTAGTGTGACTGCGCTTGGTTAAGGGAACTTGAGATAATGAATTTGCGTGAGCCCTTTCATTTGGTGTAAAGGGCAAATGCTGCCTCTTCAGCTGGATTGCCTGTGGTGGTTTCTACATGTGGTTTTTACGTGCATTTGATGAGATGCGTGAATGCAAATTTGTGCATTATAAGTAATAAAATTATCAAATTATTACTTGGCATTAAGGGAATCTTGTCTTAAAGATTTTGTTGAGGTGTTTCTTTAGAATTCTTTTGTCTTGATAGCAAGAGAAATCACTATTCCCTCTAGCCTCGCACGCCCCCAGTTTAAAAATGATAATAATAATAATAATAATAATAATAATAATAATAATAATAATAATAGTGAATTTACATACATTGCAAGCATCAAAAGTTTTAAAGATAGTGCACAAAATAACACACTCCCGCACAAAATATAATGTACTCCTACTAATACAAAGACAGCACCAATGTGACATATCCTTAACAAGTATTTATTAGCAACCTGGCACACCAGAAATGCACAAATTAATGACGAAAGGAAAAATGGCAGAACATGCTGGCAGAGTATAAAGACTGCCGACATAATAACGTCCAACTTGCAGCCCATGGGATTTGATACTGCAAATTAATAAGCACAGAAGATGAAAAGTAATGAAAGATCGCAGTCATGAGTACAAAAGTTGAAGATCGGTACCTCTAAAGGTAAATCCCAGTTGCTGATGATTCAGACATTTTTGGCCTGTTTAATTCAATTTCTTTTTAGTTGTAATTTTTAAATAATTTTTGAATTATTAATTTGTGTAGTTAATGTGTGTTGTATTTCATAAATTAATCTACTAGATATTACACGTTTTTTAGGTTACAAACTTATGTCATCGTTCTCCACACATTCCCTTAGGTTGGTGACGTTTACATTCTGATGTATGCGTTAAGTTTATCAGCCCTAACAATTCAAAATTCAAAATTAAGACATTAAGGCGCAATTAATTTTAATGCAATTAACAACATGAGCAATCAAATTCCAGTTTCAATGTCTTGGGTCTTACATAACAAACCTAAACAGAAATGCTGTTGCAGCCTCTTAAGATGTAGACTGCCTTTTGAAACATGGCTTTCACTAAATGTCAGACTAGAAGAAAACAAACATTTCAAAGGTAGAAACGTAACAACTGAAAAGAGACAACTGCTGCTATTTGAGTCTTGCCTAACTCTGTATTGTATTGTATTGTAGGCATTTGCTTTTTGACTGGAAGAAAGACTTTCAACTTTCTTGTGCTCGGTAATAACAAAAGGCCTATTGCCCTCCAGATGAACTGGCCCATACTAAATACAAGAAATGTGTACTTCATCAATCTCATCTCTTCTTGGCCAATCAAGTTTGTTAGGACCAACACCTTGCAAAAACTGAAACTTGATGAAGGCTTTCTCTCCTGATATCACTGCCTGGTTAGGCATTGGTGGGTTTGCTGAGGCAGGATGTTTTGTTGTGTGTTTCACATCTTTTGTCAAAAGATGCTCTTGGCAGACATCTTTATGAAAAAAACTGATAGTTCTTAGCAATAGGTATGGTGGAATCACTGGCCCTTGCATCAAACTGGATAGAGTGAGTTTGAGGGATCGCAAGACATCTGTCCCATCTCTTTCTTTTCGGATCACAGTCCTAGGATCATATAAAACTTTGATTTTTCAGCATAATTGTTGGGTTTCTTAAAAGAAGTTTTCTGCATTTGTGACCACTGTGTTGCCTTGCAGGATTGCCCACCACACTGATCTTTTTACTTCTCCACCCACTCCATCTACTGGACCCTTGCCATGAACAGTTTCAAAGAAGTTCCATGTGGCCTTGCAGTTGAAGTCTTCCTTGTGGTATAGTAAACTTGCCAGGTTGTAACAATTCTTAAGCTGTGACCCTGCTGCATCACTCCCGTAAAGAACAGTCTTGACTGAAGTTACCTCCTTCACTTTTTCCAGATTGGCACTGTTGAATGCATAAGCATTAACCTTGTCCTGGCATAGCTCATCAGAAAAAACTGCATATGACATGGTAGACCACAGCTGTAAAAAGGGTAGCCATTTCATTTGACCAATGGGCAGCCATTACCACTATTTGATGTTTAACCTGGAAATTTTCTGAAAACCCTTCATGGACGATCGCCTCCATTGCTCTAGGCTATCTTTCAGGTGCCTAAGTTCTTTAAACTGCCACCGGATGTTGTAGACATGTCTTCCGAAAGGTTTGAATTGGCTAATGAGGTCTTCTTTAGCATCTGCAATTGTGCAGGTGCCCATTCTTTCATGATACTGCTTCTTCTTTCGTTCCCTATCTTTTTTATTGTTAGCTTCTAACTGTTCTGGGTCTTTTTTTAACCCTTCTCTAGACTTTTTACTTCTTTTAGTCTCCAAATTACTTTGAACAGGCCAACAGATAAAAAGGTCAAGTACTACTGAAGCACGTGGCGTGGTAGCCTGCGTGCAGACGATAACTAAACTCTAATTAGTACCGTCTGCGAAGCAGCGCAGAGATCCTTGTTCTGGACTCCCAACGGACTCAACGAATTACCGGAAGTGCGTTTCGAATTCCCCTTTAACCTGATTGGCGATCACGACAAACAAAACAAAGGCCTTTTTTAACTGGCCAATCGTGGCGCGTACTCAAATCTGGGTACACAGCTGGAAGTCCAGAACAAGAATTTCGGCGCTGTTTCGCAGACAGAGTTAACCAGAGTTTAATTTCGTCTGCGCGCAGGCTAGTGGCGTGGGGATTGCCCACAATACCCTTCTACCTCTGAACTGTACATGCTCTACTGCAAAAACTATTTTATGAGCTTTATCATACAGCAAATGGGTTTAAAAAGTTTGGTAGGACATTGATAAACAAAGATAAAGGATGTCATCCAAGTGAGAGCTGTTGAAGCTCAGTATCTAAAGGAACTTTTAATCATACATTGTCAAGGCCCTGAATATTAAGACCATTTAGGTAACTAAACATGTG
Source organism: Porites lobata (assembly GCA_942486035.1). NCBI lineage: Eukaryota > Metazoa > Cnidaria > Anthozoa > Scleractinia > Poritidae > Porites > Porites lobata. The sequence goes on from CALNXK010000003.1 coordinate 7,421,868, forward strand.
CTAAATCGTTGCAAACTGTCTATAACTAAGTCATGCAGAAGCGTGTCTTAAATCCGAAGAAGGCAGCTAATTGTTCAACGGATTCAGTCTATGTCTAATGTTTTTTGACCTTTATCAACTGCATAATGTTTCAAGGGTTTGATAAAAAAGCTCTTTCACAGGGTATTTTGTTAAACAGAAAATAAATCTTGCAATTCATCAACAAACGTTCATCATTGTGTGTTATACAATCTGGTTTTGTACATTTGGAAATTGAGAAAAAAAACAGGTCCATGTATGTAAACAACAATTACGTGTAGGTAACAGCAGCTTGCCTTAGGGCCTTGCTCCAGTCCTCTTCTTTGACTTTTGAAGCTTACTGCCTAATAGGATCCCTGTCACAGGCATGTTCGCAGAACATAGGTCGCCATAATCCTTGTGAAGGTTTGGCAACATTTCTTCTCGCCAAAATGTGTAGGCTCAAACTTAGCATGGCCTAATTATTCGTTTAATCTACTGGATTCGTTAATAGGCTACTTTAGGATCTTAAAGCTATTTGACTGTCTTGCTTTTGTGCTGGGCATTTGTAGGAGTTGTGGTACCGCTGTTTGTACTGATACCAGGTCGTCTGAAGAACCCAGTGATTCAAGCAAATGGCTTGGAATCCCATGTGTTTTGTAATGCAAACAGGTGTCTTAGCTAATCCTTCTTGCTTGCTTCGTTGTTGTAAGCGACCATACAGTAAATCTCTGAACAGCGCTCTTGAACATGATTCAGGCATCAACAAAATCCACATTTACACTTAAATGTAAGACAGAAGTTGTTGATCTCTAGGAGTACAACCGTTATATGTACTTGAGTGGCATTCAGCTTCATACAGATTGTACTTTGGGCAAAAATACCATCTTTTCACACATGGAAGGCCATTTGACGGCGAATTTGAAGATCCAGTCGAAGTGATAGCAGGGCAGACGTTGGCCAAGGTAAACTTCACTTGCCTTTTTGCTTGGTTGAGTACCTCGGTTTCATTCAGGTCTTGGCTTGGCTCTAGTTATTCATCCGGGGCTTGGACGGTGTAAGCTGGTTTCCCCCAGGTTTTGGTTTGAATAAGTAGGCAAACGAAAATGACGAACAACAACTGCAATGAATGAACAAATGACATTGAGTAGTACAGCAAACAATTTTTTCCATCAGTTTTGTGGAAAATTAGTTGAAAGTTGATTAGGTGAAAGTAGTTGTTAAAAGTGCCGTACACCAATTAAACTGGTATCTGAGTGGATACTTACCGAGAACTTGTTTCAGCCCTCAAAGCAGACGGGCTCGTTTGATGTAATTCTCGTAAAGAGAATATTGTGAGCCGAGGATAAGTCAGATCGAGTTTGTAGTTCTTGTGGAAGGAAAATGAAAACCCTTCATCACTGAGTTGTATTCGTTTGTGTCAAGCACCTTGTTTAGTTCTGAAAACCGGGAGAGTGAAAGTAAAGAGTGATTCAAGCGCTGTTTTCCAACATCGGTTTCTTACCTGTGCGGTAATCATCTTCAGGGTCAAAGGGAGTTGTATCACTTTTGATGGTACAAAACCATTTCTTTATGCAGAACTAGCACTTGATTACTTGTTTATTCCTCCCCATCATAAAAAAAGTTCATGACAGTGACACCTGTATCACAAAAAAAGTACATTAAAGTACCATTTGGTGCAAGCATATTCTCACCCCATGAAATTCTGAATCCCAGACATATTAAATTTAAGCTTACTTTACGTTGCTTAAGAAACAACGTAAACGTAGAAAACTTGCCGAACGTGTCTTAAAAAGCACCAGCACCACTGTGTTTACCACCATTTGATCTGATGAAAGAAAGAAGACCAAATATTGTTATCAATTAATTGTCAATTCCATTGATATTTGCACAAATAAGCTGAAATGCTCGAATAAAGGCAAACATGGATTATTTGAACTTTTTCCTGTCCACGTTTCTACTGTATGGGATTCGTCTAGCACAACACCCACTATATTCTTGGCAGGTCCCGATGCATCGTCTTTCAAAACATCAAGGAATCGTTTTTTGATGACTCTTTCAGCTGACCCGGACATAAGCTGAAATTCAGCTCTCATATTCATCTGTGACATCAGAAACTGAGGCAGCAGTGATCCCTTAATTTCTTGCTTCTCTTATTTGATCCTCAATGATGCTCTGTGATGTGCACACAACCAACACTCTTTCATTACCATCTCGTTTGATGGCAGCTGCTGAGACAAAACGCTGAAAGATAAGACTTTTTTTGTATCCTGTCGGCAACACAACGATACAATCACCTCCTTGAAGTAAAGTGTCAACTGCTTGACGTTGCTCTTGCTTCAGTTTTAGGGGAAACTTTGCATATTCCGGTAATTTTTGGCGAGCTATTGCAATGCTCTCTTGATGCTTCAAGTGAAGCATGTATTGGTCATCTATGTTGCAGCTATTGTGAACCTGTATGTGATTGTGATGATTAATCCCAGAGGAGTTCAAAATCATTAGATATTGTTTTCTTATTAATCATGTTAATGACCCATTGGTGCGTGCGATAATAAGTTCTTCTTGTGTCGTTCAAGCCACTTGTCAAGTTCTGTATCATCAAGGGGTACCAAAAGGTTGGGCTGTATATCGGGAAAAGATTCATGAATTCTGTTGGGCACAGTGGTACTGGGCTTCTGCCACAACAATGCCTTCATCTGTTCCTCTGTGAGAGGAGGAATGGGTTTCTCTGTGTATTTGAACATCAAGCTTCTCACCAATTTTATCTTCCTCTCCTGAAGCATGGCTAGACCTGTCAATAGCACTGTCCGTTTTATTCCACCAATTGCCTTGATTGACTTCTCTAGTGATTTATTTCTGTTTTCTTGGAGCAGGTCAATTTCAATCTTATTTCTAGCATCCCCTCTCCAATTTATGGTGGATGCCCAGATGCACTGGTGGGCCTTAGGATCTGATACGAAACCACTGTTTTGCACTACACTGATCAACATCTCAATGGCATAGTTATTAAAGCCTGGTAATGCGTTAAAATGTGATACTAGCTGTTTATGAAGAGTTCCATTACCCTCCTTCACAGTGTCTTTACAATACAAAAAAGATGAAGTAATATTTCAAGAGGCACAATGAGTAATTCCTAACACAATCTTAGGTAGTAGGACTGCGTTCGTCGTTGCCATCATCATTTGGAGAACTTGTAAGGAACTGATCAATAAATTCAACTAACACAGTCATAATATTGCTTCCTGTTGTCGCTTTCTTCTAAAATGTAGTAAGGGGGCCTGTTTCTTTTTATGCAGTCACCTTTGGGTTCCATGCTAAAGAACGCCAGCAGTGCCTCTGCTGTGAAGCAGTTTGCAATCCTCATAGTGTTTTACATCAATGGTAACGTTGTGGCACTGTTGCTTCCCTCAAAAAAATCTTAGAGTTCTGAGTTTTTGTAGAGCTTGTTGAATATATCCTATAAATGTAAGCAAAATAGGAACATCAGAATGTCAGTCGATACATCTGGTTTAGCATATAATGAATCGAATTTAACAGGCCTGTGAAAAAAAAAAAATACAATACACAGAAGGTAGCACACTGAAAATACATAGACAAGCAATAATTGATTGGATAGACTGGGGCTTGAAATGCTGTTTCACCAGGGACTTAAAAAGTCCGTTGCAGGTATTATATTAGAGGGGAGTTAATTACAGCCTCGTGCACCAATGATCCTAAAACAGCCCTAGAATTCTTCTGTTGATTATAACCAAAAGAAGCCGTAACTGATCACACAGTCTGGTACTATGAGAGTGAATTTGGCAAGCATGTCAAATCTCCCTCAGCAGAGAAGAAGTAGTTTAAGAAATGAAAGACCCAAGAAAAATTAAGCCATGAAATAGGGATCGTTTTGCTGTGGTAACTAATGATGACAGAGTTACATATTTTGGTGAAACAAATTATGAAAATGTTTCATTGTGCAACGTTATGTTCTGGTTTCCCTATTATAATATTTTGGTTAACCACACTGTTTAATTTTTTCTGTTTTAAAAAGATTCTCTGTGTGCCAATCCACAATTCGAAAGGGGTAAAGGTAATCAAGATTGTCCTGTGTAGTATGACTTCCTGCATGCAAGTCTTAAATAAATAAATAAATAATAACTGTTTATTCACAAATCCAAATCGGAAAGTGAAAAGGAGATAAAAGAGGTTATCCCTTTCTAGTTTATCTCCTGCCAATCATACCCTTGTGAGTTGATCACCAAAGCGGGTAACTTTGATATCTGCTGAAGGATCATGGGTTATGGTACAAGTGGCATGTGTGACCCTGGGTGATCAGGCCTGGATTTGGCAGCTACGGGAGGAGGAGGACCAGGAGAAACATCCTGTTCCTCTCGAGAAGCACACATGCCAGCGGTGTAGTAAATTTCACGCATCTATCAATGTATACCATAAATTTCAGGTCAAAAATAATAACACTGTTGCAGTTTTTTTATACTAAATGTTAAAAAGAGATAACTGATTTGATTTTATCTAAATCTTTAACATACCCACACCTCTAGTATTTGATCCAACACACCAACTTCTGCACATTTCTTTTGATCTTTCATTAACACTGGAAGGGCACAACTGTTGACTCAGAACTCCTTTCAGTCGGATAACGGGATAAGGTGTACACACTGGAAAATCGCTGAGAAACTGAAATGGAGGAAATAACTTGAGCAAGATTCTTTTCAGGACATCTTGTGCCATTCTCTTGTGCATCTTTGCTCCTTTTAACGAACCTTTAAAGGTCCCTCATGTTTTATCATTGAGACGCAATCAAACATGATGCTAGTTGCAATGGCATGAACACTTTAGTTCTGTTTGTTGGGACGCATATCATGTACTTTAAACTCCCAGTCGATGTTGTCCAGTACAAGCACAAATCTTTTCCCTTCATTTACAAGCTGAACAGCACGATCCAATTTTTTCCCTTGGATTGTGGACTTCATGGCTGGAACCATTGACACCCCATATTTGTTTAATCTCTCCATAAGCTATTTGATAGCCAGAGAGGTATTACCAGTTGAGACTTACAGCGTCTGGAGGTGGAACCATTTGAATCAGTCTTGGTGGTAAATGTCCCTTCGCATATTTTATTTTCTGTTTTCATGTGTTAGGAAGTATCAATAACGTAAGTTTGCTCAAGTCGTGGGAAATCAAGGGGTGCTTAACATTAAGCTTACAATTTCGAAAATTCCGGACGGAAGGGTAATGGTAAGGTCATTTCTTGGACACTTTCACCAAAATTGCTGCATCTTTTAATGAGAAATCAATTGAAAATATAACAGCAGATCAGTGCATGCGAAGAAAAAGTTACAAGAAGTAGCCGAGGAGAATAAGATGACTGGTAGGAACAGAAAATCATGGAAATTTCATAGTGAAATACCTGCTTGTGTGGGTAAGATAAACCCTGCAGTGACAAATGACACATCTTCAACAAGGACATTGTAAAATGTGTGACAACTTTTTCAATTCCTTGATTTCAGCTCTAGTTTTTTTGTTGGTTTGATTTACTATCCTTGGTTGACAAACGCTTACGAGCAGTATAAGGAAATAAACAACTACAGAAAGTACGCCTATGGGAACACGGATACATCCCTAACACTTGCAGGCATCTCGAGATTGTACGAGAAAGAAATCGAAGAAAAAGAGGTGGAAAAACAGGCAAAGAAGTGATTTCTATGTGACTGCAGAAGAGATGAGCATCAGAAATGGACCCCCACATCGCTGCCTTCCCCAAACGAGCCAGGTGAACCCATTGTGTGCAGTGTCTTAACTCTAAAGACATGCCTACTGGAGAGTTAGCTCTAAATTGATCTAAGAGTCTTTGCTTTGTTGCTGACAAGTTTTGGCAATGACGTCACTGTTAGGCAAGTTAGGCAAGCCTTTTTGTTTCGGGCAGATAAGTAGAACGTGGCTTTGTGCGTGTAAATGAAGTTGTAACTACGATGGAAAAAAAAAACATGAATGTCATAGGACACGTCAAGTGGTCTCTGCTCATTGTCATGTGTCGCTATCAAGGCTGAGAACTTTTAAATTCTCACCCTATCTCGAGTTGCAACAAGTGGATATTACACCTGATCATATGGATCAGTTTATTGTCTTTATCTGTTGGTTGGGATGACGTCAAGGGTCCAAAATGGGATGTGAATGTCTTTTAAGCCCATTACAGAGATACATTTCCCTCCTTTGAACAAGTTTTCCATTGGTATTTCTGCCATTGGTTAATACGATTGTTTAGACTAAGAAGGCAACCTGTCAACAAGTGTACCAGCCACCTCAATACAGGGGCAGTTTGTGTGGAGTGGGTCGATTTGTACAAGCGACTAGATTACCTTGCAAGAAAGCCCAACAATCCTGGAAGGCTTATTGAGTTACATGCTGCATAAACTGCAAAGAAAATGCCTCCCAAGTTAAATTAATTTGTGAGAAGTTCTGCGAGAATGTATTAGACAGGAATAATAAACTAATGAACGCTAAGTAAGAGGGAAATTTTATCGATGGTGAACAGGAAATTAGCATCCAAAGCACCCATATCTTCCAAAGCAATATTTGTGTTTAGCCAAGATCGCAGTTAAGGTAAGTTCATTGAAAGAAATTAAAGCCATACCTCCACTGCCTTACTCTTGGAAAGAACACCCACAATCGCGGCAGTGGCGCTCATTTCACAGTTTCTCTGTTTTAACAGAATAGATCCTACAACTGCGAGGCTTCCAAACCTTGTGGAATTTTAAGTGTTCTTGTTGACAGCAGACGCGAGAAGAAAGGAGTGAAAAGCTGGAGCTCTCGCACGCCTCTCCTTGCAAACATCCTCTATGTCAAACTTTTCCGGATCCTGTTTTCCTGTTTTGAGAATCCAAGGATTTGCTTTGGAACACAGACTAGTTACTTCACTCGAGACCACTTTCATCACCTTTTCTAAACTGTGATTTCTCTCCAGCAGGCAATTCACCTTCTGAGCGTCAGCTTTCGCGTGTAGTATCACGTGACTTTCGATGTAAACAAACAGCCAAAGTTCCGACATTGGTTTCACTCACGTGTACGAACTTCAAGTAGCTCTTTCAAGTTTCCGTTTATATAGCCGATTTTTTCCATGAACTATAGTCTTTAAAATTCGAATATCGAATAGAACATCCGTTCTTACCCACGTACTGTACGTGGTCGAACCACAAGTCGCATATTTTGGTGAAAAAACACCCGAAAGTTCGGACCCTAATATAATGCTATAAACAAAATGGTTACGACAAAAAGATGTGCTTACGGTACTTGTAGAAACGATTCCTGATGCCCTCAGTCTTGGAAAAGAAATTCGAATGGTGATCCGGTTAAGTTTTTCCATTTTCCTGGCGCAGTTAGACAAAATAAGAGATGGCAAAGGTGGATTACTGCATGTCATCGCAGTGACTCGTTCGTTTGTACGATGGATAGTTACATTTGCAGTATACGCTTTGTTGGTGTTAATGGTCCAACAAAAGAGCATCCTGATCCAATATCGGCTGTTGCCAGTAAAGAAAAGGTAGGTCTGTCGGTTTTTCCGTTTATAATACTAGAGGTTACACTGTGTGCAGCACATAGGTGATCGAAAAAACTATAAGTTTTGAAGTATTTAAAAAAGCCAAAAAGTTTGAAATTAAGATGTCATTATAATAATTATATACAAAGCAAATTTTTGACTAATTCCCCTATACGTAAAGCTCAGTGTATTTTGTGGAGATAAATGCTATACCTGTTAATATTGTGTATTTCTTCATGCCTTGTGCTTATGTCCCTGTCAATGAGTCCAGTATCAAAAAGTGCCTATAACTGAACAAAAATGGCAGCTTAATTGATACAATTGAAGATGTAATATAAAATCCAGTAAAAAACATAAAAGTGAAGGGATTATATATACAATGGAACGTCTATTAGATATATATATACATCTTTTCTAAATATCCTAAAATGCATACCATGGGGTTAAGACAGCCAGCAGCCAATGTAAACTGAGGAAAAAATATAGCAAATTTAAGTTACTTATAATAATTAATTTGAGGTAATTTACAAGCTGAAAATTATGTATTATAAAATTATTGTAAGATACAATTTCATGCAGTTTTACCTCAAATCACTGTTACAACAAATAACCATTGTATTACACTTTATCGCAGTGAAATTATTCATAGAATACAGTAATGATAATAACCTTCTATTGATTGGAATGAACACATTTCTTCTGTTCAGCAGCTCTGCCTTAAAAAACTTCTTTGCTGATGTTTGGCGAACCATTCTGAAATGATAATAACGAATATTATTAAGTAATGAAAGAAGTTAATGAGAGCAAAACGTAAGAAATTATTAGAATTCGATATCATTACCTTGAGGTGGTGGGTCCAACATCTTGTTCCCCACATAAGGTGGTATAGAAAAAGGAACTGGCAATGGGATGTATCTGAGGTAGTTGCCTGAAATCACAATACAAATTATCATGTGCACTAGGTATCCATATTATTAATATTATTGTGTGGCTCAAAGATTCCACAGTTAATTATAAACAAGAGATTAATTGCTGTATAGCATGATGCTCCATTAGTATCAGGTGAAGCCATCTAAGAGATGCTTTAGTACATTATTTATACCTTACAGTTATGTGAAGAAATTCTTACTTGAACAAAAACAAAACTATGGTATCAGTGATCATGGCCTTTGGTTGAACAGTTGTAGATTTGAAGTCCAGAGATTTCCACACTCTCTGTAGGTGAGGTAGGGATACTACAGTGGGACAAATCTATACATAAGGGACTTTGTGAAGTGCCAGTAGTAGCTGCCTCAGGGCTTTTATCTTGTGAACTGATCATGACATCTGCTTCTGAGAGGCTACAAGGCTGCTGTGCAGATCTGCTTATGTATTGCTCTGAAATGCTGGAATCTTGGGGAGAGCAAAATGCTTCTTGTGATGAATCTGCTCAGGGAGTGCCCCCAAAGAAACAACAACAAAAAAAACATTCTGAGCACGGAGTCAGGCGTGAACCGTAAATTAGAAGAAAACTCCATAATGACTGGCGAAATTACCAAATTACTCTAGTTTTTTATCTAATCTTCTGATAATATTGTAAGGCCCAGTCCATTTTGAACACGATGTAATTAGTTTGAATTAATTCTTTTGTCTTTTGATATCTATATCTTTGTAAAATAATTTCGCAAGTCGCTTATTTCTAAGCGCGGCGATTTTATTAACAAACCAGACTTACTTACTAATAAGTTAGGGCTTAAATCTTTATAAATACTTACCTGGCAAGGATGTCGTGGTTGTCCAGAACTTCTCCAGCTTAGCACAGACAACAGACATGAAGCTTGGGTCATAGGTTACCTCAACAGTGAAGATTCCCTTGTTGGTCCACACAACAAAGATGCACAAAGTGAGGCCGCTTACAAACATTTGAAGCTGAACTTGAAAGTAGTAATTTGAAGTAGATTTTAGTGCAAACTTTTTTCCATTTTGAATACGACCAATTTCTGGGGTTAAGAAGGCTTGTTTTGGGTGCAGATCCCTGTGTTTCCAAGGGCGTTTGTATTCAACCACTCTTACTGGGCAACCATCAGAGCACTGGCATTTCTGAATACTGTCCACACTAGCACCAAGGAAAGGCTTGGATGGGGAGATTACATAGCCTTTTGGGACAAGCTTTAGCTTGTGATGAGTGTGGCTTACAACACGCTGATATGCCTTACGAGCACTCTCTTCGTGAAACAACCCCTACTCCCTGGCATTTTGTGGTTCTCTTTCCTCCTGGATGAGAGGTGGACATGACTTCACAAGACCAATTTCTTCTCTCAACTTTTTGGCATTTTTGGCTCAAGTGTTTCCTGGCGGGTGAAAACTCTTTTGCACTTTGAGGCTGTGATGAATCCTGTCTTATGAAGGTACCACTCTTCACATTGCCATTGCTAGGTGCTTTCGTTCAGTGTCACTAAAAGACAATAACTTGACAATTTCTTCTGTAGAGGTTTTGGGATCATTACTTAAAATCTCCAGGAGCTTAGCACTCATTATACCGGTCTGTAGTCGATTATGGTTAGATTGGCCAGGTTCTTCTGTGATTGTGTCTTCTTCTGGAGTGCCATAAAGTTTTTTAAACAGGGGCAAAATAACAGGTGTATTTTTCAAGTGGCACATTCGTTTGGTAAACTTTCTTAGATGCTCCTCATCTGGTGGATTTGTGTCTTCAAGGGCACAGAGATCTGTTTCAATGTTTTGAGAGTAAACTTGCTTTCGTTTTCTCTTTTTGTGGGAAGGTTTTTTGCCTTTCTCAATGAAGAGATCTTTTACTTCACACGCTTGCATATTTGCTCTTGGCCTCCTAACCCAAACACATGGGCCACTCGTTACACTTTCTTCACCACGGGTATTTAACAAATGCTTCAGAGCGTACATGGCAGCTGCAATATGCTTACATCCCCCATCACGACCGCCTTTACACTTGCATCATGCTTAGAGTACACTGCCGCGGTTCGCACCGAATAGAGAATAAACCAGAGATCGTAATAGTCCTTTCCTTCGTCCGTCTTTAACTTCATGAAAGGCTTCTTTTTGGCTACATAAACATGGACTCCCTCTTGTTTTAACTGAGTAGTAAGCAAGGATTCCAAGCAACCGTCATTGAATAATCTATAGTCATCAAATGATTTATAAGCGGTGAGTCCCTGTTTATCGTAATCGGTGGAGTAGTAGATTAAATGGTTAAAAATATTGAACCCAAATGGCGGCAAAGAGTTGAAGTTCACGGTCTTCAGGGAAAATGGATTATGACTTACCATATCATAAATGATTAATGTACCTCCATCATTTGTTTGGTCTTTTTCAAAGTTTGGGTCAAGGGGTAAAACCATTCTTTCGACTGCAGAAGCGATTTCCACCAGCGAAGGTTTTAAATATGCGCTCACCTAAACGCCGCGATCCTGTAAATATTTTTTAAGTTCTGCCACATTCATGGCCCATTTTTTATTTCATAATTTTTATAAGAACAGTGCGTTCTATCAATGACAAATAAATTGGCTTAAATCAATGTTCAGTTTTGTGCAATTTTAATAAATTGTATGGATTGAGCTAAAACAGTTCAAATAGCGAGTGTCAAAATTAAGTCTACTTTGGAGTGTAATGTAAAAACAAGGGCCCGAAAAGGAATTTTTTTTGGTCCGTAAGTGGATAAACAGTACATTTAAGTCAGTTCTGTGTGATACCGCATGCATCATCAATAGATCTCTACTTTTTGCCTAGTTTTGGGCTTTGTGCGGTTTTTGCCAAGGGGTCATAAAACCCGTATTTTTCAGCATTGACATAAAAACGAGCACTGTCGCTCTAGGTGTTCTTTAAGTGTTGTGAGTAGACAAGATAAACCAGCAGTATCTGGAAAATTATCTCATTAAAAAGTCTTTGCATAAGCCGAGAAAATGTTGCAGGTGCATTTGTCATTCCAAAAGGCACCTATTATATTCATAGAGGCCAAATGGAGTGATGAATGCTGTCTTGTGTACAGGATCCATAGCCACTTGATTAAATCCGCTTGCTAGGTCCAGGGTACTTAGTGCCCATAGCCTAAAAAAATTTATTTTCTTAACTGAAAGTACACATTTAAAAAGGAAATTCTGCGAAAAAAATTTTGCCATCGAACAAAACATGATTTTTTTAAAATCTTCGAAATTTGCGCCATTTTGGCCCACCATTCGCATTAGTCTCCTCTCAGCCGGATAGGATCCTTGACGTATGGTGACATAACTTCAGGAACTTGTATCAGTTCGGCCTGTCACATCTCTTCTTGTCAAGCCAAGATTTATTTAGATCGTCGAAAATGCCCGAGAGGTGCATCGCAGCACGTTGTAGCAATGTAAAGGACCCAGATAGGAGTACATCAATGCATAAAATTCCATTTTTCGGCGACGTGTGTCGTATTAAAAAGAAAAGGCGAAAGAAGTGGGTTGACTTTGTGTTGGAGAGGAGGAAGATGTGGGTGCTGGGGAAGACGTCCTCGTTGTGGTCCGAACACTTTGCTCCAGATGACTTTCAAAGGCCATTAAACACGGGAGTGAACTTAAAACGAGATTTAAAACAAGGTGAAATTGGGGTTTGTGTTTTCCCATCAATACACGCTAAACGGTAAGGAGATTGATCTTGGATGCCTTCAGATGTAAAGTAAGACAGCCTGTCGACGTAAAGGAGACATTGATGGTGGACAGATGCACTAGGGGATTGAACTGAGATGCTGAAGGTGATGTGAATTTGAACTTTATTTCATCTCAAAAACTATTTGTAAGCTAAGCAAAACAGCTTCGCAAAAAAATTATTTGATCAAGAATCGGAAGGTAAGCTAAACAAATAAGTTTATATTTATTATTGGATATGAAAAGCTATCTTTCGTTTCTCCATTTTCGCTTGCTCCTATAAATTTCTCGTTATCATTTCACTTCGAAATATTTTATGTAATTTAATTTTTGATTTGGAAGCTTATCAAACTAATCGGACAGGCTGTTGAATTTGGTCTCTAAATTTGGTAGAATGTCAACAAACTACTGTTTCAAATCTTTTTATCAATAAAGAAATATCATTTTAATGGTTCATTTGAAAATGAACTAAAAGAGAAATTACTTGCACGTTATACAGTAGTATTCTTTCCGATTCAAAGTAATATTTTTGTTCTTTGAGAACAGAAACCAGGTTAGAGCCGATCTTTAAGCGAAGGATATTCACGCGCAAAGTTATTTATAGATTATTTCAGTTGAACGTGGGAACTTTTCAAAAACGCTCATTCATGCGCCCTCCGAGATTGTCTAGGCGTCTCCCGGCCGTTCGTCTTGGATACGTCACCGAAATGCATTGACCTAGAGGGCCTAAAAAGACGCCGTACAGGGACTAGGCAAGGCACTACCCCAAGAGGGGAGCATTGGAGGTTTGGGATAGGTGGTGTTTGAAACGGCCCGGCCGTGTGACCATGGGATACCTCCTTAGCCAGGGCAGCTGAAACGGCGTCAGGATGCACGAGGGCTGAGGTTAAGTTTGGTGTTGTGCGAGCAAAGCGAGGGCTGGTATAGCCAACATGACAGCCCCATTGGAGGTCGTGTAGAAGGCTGGTGACAAACTG